>VDFB02253966.1:0-184687 GCA_007258455.2 Sequoia sempervirens
AAGCTTGATCAGAACAACTGAGCTTTTCCGTGTGCCTGACCAGTTAGAGGATGATGGAGAATATGTTCAGCCGCGCTATGATGAGAATTGGCCTCTTCATCCTGTGAAATGGTCAGAACTAGAGCTCGTAGATCTAGCCACCTTGATGAGGCCAGTTGTTAAGTATTCACAGTGGTGGGTTGATCAAAAAGTCCAGGGGCTAAGGCGAAGAAATTTGACCCTCACTTATAACTTGATGGGTGAAATGGAATCATATTCTTCAAATGCAGGAGCGTCCCAAAGTGCCGAACTAATTGAAAGCACTAATTCTAGGAAAAGGAAGGAAGCGGTTGATGACACCACAAGGTCGAAGGGGAAGAAAATTGTAAGCGAGGAACTTGTTCAGAAGAAGCAGAGATCAGAGCCATCCCATTCTACCACGTCCAGGAATGTGAACGAGGTATTAACTATTGAGGATGAGTCATTGGCTGAAATAAGGATTCCTTCTCCAATCCATGAGGAGAATATTGAATCAATCCGTCAGGACAATGATGAACCCCCATCTCCTACAGGCATGAAAATACTTGAACCAGAAAATGAGATGGATATTCTGGATGAGGAATTTCAAGAGGGAATGATTTCTGCTCTTAGAGGAGTTCAGGATATTCCATGTGAAGAGAGTTTTATGAAATTGTTGCTTAGAGCTACTTGGATAATAGAAGTTCATGTTGCAAGTTTGCTTTGAATCCTTCTTGTTATCATGTGGTTGCATGGTTGCATATCTCCTTCAACATAGAATAAATTTAGAATAGAATTTGATTTGCACGCTTGTTAGATGAATGAAAGATTTGATAGTATGGATTGGTGAAACTCTTGCTCATACTTTCTTTGAATGAATGATTTTTGTTCAATGTGTAAAGTTAGCCTGAGCCTATATTGTGGATGCTTTAACTTCTACTTTGAATAAAATATTGTTCTATTGATGGTATTATTCATTGTATGAAAATCTTGAGCACAACCCTAGAAGATTGCACTTACTTTGTGTAGTTGTCATTCATGTGGCGAAGCAAAGTGTTGTTATTGGTTTCACCTAGTCTTTACCGTCTCTTGAGTTCTTAGAAGTAGCATAAAACTTCTAAACCCTTATCCTTTTGTTTTTTTTTGAAATTCCAAAACTAAAATCCAAAAAAAAGAAAGAAAAAAAGCATTTACTGTCAAATTCGTCTAAGTCCTAGCTTGTGAATGATTTTTCAGCGTAAGTCCCCCTTGTATTTCAGCATACATAACCAAGGCAGCTATCCAACATAAAGTCGCCCGTTCGCACATATAAACCTTGGAGTTGCCATGTGGTCTTTCTTGCAATCTTGGCACACCTAGTGATTTTGTTCAAGAGAGGGTAGAGTGTCCTTGACATTTTATTCTAATGTTCGGTGAATGATAAAACGTACACCAACAGGACCTTTGGAGAAGGATAGGCTTAGTAAGCTCACCATTAACATCAATTTGAGTGGAGGACTCATTGAACAAAATATTAATCCATCTACAAGCTTTTGGTGGGAATCCAAAGGCCTTTAGTATGTCAATCACAAATGACCATTCAATTCTGTCCTAGGCTTTTCCAAAATCCAAAAGAATCATTGCAACATTCTGGTTATTATATTTAACCTAGTGCATACCCTCCCAATTGGTAATCAAATTCTCCATTATATACCTGCCCCTAATGAACCCAGTTTGTGTGACTGAGACGAATTTCTTCAATATTCCTGATAGTATAGCAGCTAGGGTCTTTGCAAGAATCTTATAGGAAACATTCAAAAGAGTAATAGGCCTCCAGTGTTTTACCAAAGTTCTATCCCCATCCTTTGGGATCAATTGAATTATGCCTCTGTTTATATTTATACTCAAGGAATTGTTTTGGAAAGCCTCCTTGTAAACCTCGAGCAACTCTGACCCAATCCAATCGATATTAGCTTTATAGAACTCAGCTATAAGACCATCAATGCTAGAGATTTACCATTACCATGTAAGATCCCCTCTTGTATTGGATGATATTTTTCAATTAACTCAGTTTGACACATGTAGACATTTTGTCAAACATATAGCATGCTTCCAGACTGAGTTATTTTGCAGATATTAAGTGATTGGAAAAGCACATACATTAAACTCAACAAGTAGCCAGTTTCATGTATCACTCCATTTCAGATATAAATTTATCCAATACATCAAAAATGGACTTATGACCATTCATAATAATATTTTTGTTCAACAGCAGCAATAACAAATACATATCAGATTTTCGAAGTTACAGATTGGAGTATTGAGATACCATTTTTGCAAACACCTATGTGAATAGCAACCTCATGTAGTGCCATGCCCACCAGAAATAAGCACGGCCAAGGTAAGAGAATTGGCGGCTAGAATAACAAGCGCCTATCACCAAGGAACCATGCCAACAAGTAATCACATGGCCAGCAGAAATAAGCACGACCAAGGTAAGAGAGTCGGTGACTAGAATAACAGGTGCCTATCACCAAGGAACCGCACCAACAGGTAATCACATGACTAGCAAATGTCACGCACCCTCCTGCAACTCCCACGCCTTTGGTAAAGGCTCATGACTCTACATGATACTGATATGCCTCCTTACTACCGACAAACTCTTGTGCATCAGTAAATGAGGTCACGGCTCATGAAGTTCCCACTATGCAGGTGTCCCAAGTCTCATGAGCCCCTTCTCCCACTTTCTTCAACTTGTGCGATAGCAGATTGGAGTTATAAATGTAACCACAGCTCTACTAGGAAGTATTATTGATAATATAAATCGCTCCAAGAGGAATGACTAACACATTCGCCCAACAATATATATATTCAACCTTTCAAGTCATCTAATCTGAAAATATCTCCACCTCTAAAAGCAAGAAAAGCTATCATTATTATTCAAATTTGTCTTGAAAGGAGATCCACAAATTTGGCAATGTCGTACACCTGTGAAAGACCTATATGATATCTCCAACCTGACCAACTAGGGTGGATTAGTCTCACCACCGATCCTAGTTGCCCTAGGGTTTCCGTCCCAGAGCCAAGAACTCGAAAAAGCTCTTCAAAATATCAATTAGAGAAAATAAGCAAGCATGATGCAAATGAGCTCTAAACTTCACTTTTAATACGCTTTGCCCTTTTCCCACTCAAATAATAAAATAAAGCGACTTTATAAAGTACCCTTTTAAATATTTCCCCAAAGTCACTTTATAACACCTTTTAATCTAATTATTTAATATTACCTTATAAATGTACTTTTTCCTCTAGGCAACATTAAATAATTAAATTAATCAATTCCATTTATTCAACTATAGCCTACGGGAATTAAATAGGCTAATAAGTCCACCTAGAGTGGGAAAGGGACATTACATACTAAGAGAGCGGATAGTTTGTCCAATTTCTTCCACTGAAATATCTCTATAAAGAGCTTGGGCATCTTCCAAAAAAGTCTTATTTGGAATAGTTTTTTGACAGAAAAGCCTTGCTTCCTTAGCCCTAGAATTTTCCTCAGAAGAAAACAAAGTGAGAAAGAAGGAATAGAAGGCCTCCTTCATAAAGTTACTGTCATTTGAAGAAGTACCATTACCCTCAATTGGCCCAATTTCCTCCCTCTTTTGTCTAAATCTGATTAGGTTAAAAAGTACTTAGAACATCTATCCCCCTCCTTCAGCCAATTCATCTTGGCCCTAATTCTTGCACCTTGAAACCTATAGTTTTGTACTTTCCTTAACAGTGACTTAGTGCTAACCAATTTAGATTCAATTGACAGATCACTTGTATTACCTTGAATTTGACTTTCTAAATTGAGTAGCTTCTCTTGAAGTAGAAATTCAAGCCTCCTATCTATACCCTTCTTTTTTCCCACCACATTGAAAATATTACATGAACACTTTTGAGTTTTGACCATTTAAGATAGTCTAATAAATTTTGACAAAAGGTGTTTTTCATTTTCCACTTGTCCTATAGAGAATGGATCCTCACATGTCCAGCCTTTGATGTGTGGACCACATCCTACACAGCTTCCCTAAGCTTGAAAGACAACATCTGATACCTTGGAGATAGGCTCTAGTTTGTGCAGTTTGGAGAGGATTTACTTTGTCTTAACAAAGGCAAGATTTTTCTTTTGCTTGTGTGCCCTATGTGGCATCAATATCACAACCAATGGACTTTGTGGTAAAGTTGCAATCGCTCAGGGTCCAAACCTACAAAAACAAAACTACACATGACACACACTTCAAATCAAAGCACAATTAATGGAACTCTTTTGGATGATGCAAGATTTCCCAACCCCTAGGATGCTACAAACTCAAATGGTGAAGTCTAAATTTGTATAAGTTCATATTGAAAACTCACTAATTCCAACAATTCATTATTATCAATTACTTTTTCAGCAAATACAGGCTCTTTTCTTGAGGTGGGATTATTTTAAAAAATTAGTTTTTATTTAGAGTTAGCAAGAAATTCATGTTTGTTGCTTTAGGAAACGTTGCGGAAGGAGTCTTCTTTTTTGTCCATGATGTCAGTTATCATTTTTCGTGTCGTTGAGCAATAGGTTGTACTCTGTTTATAGACTGGCTAGAACACATTTGCTTCTTTTTCAGTTCTTATGCAGAAGCAGCTTGTCTCTAAACTATCATATGAGATGGCCATAGCACTTTGTTCCTTGTTTCAAAATAATACATGCAAGGAATAGGGAAATATGATTCTGATTGATTTATTTTATCTGATTTATACTGATAATTGTGTTGGCAGGAAAGGACATGGCAAATAGTATCATATCGAGTAGGCTTGCAGCATGTGTCAATCAGGTTTCTGGTTGGTATTGATTTGAAACTTGTGTTTTTTTTCAGTTTTAGCTTTGTAGTGTTGTTTTGGACCAGAAATAGAACAAACTCTGCACATAGAGAATTAGCTTCTGTGCTTTAACTAATGAAAATTGCAAGTCTTGAATTTTCATTGACATAAGGAAATTGGGGTAAATTTTGGGAAAAAATCAATAGTATTCTGCAGCCAAGTGTTGAGAGCTGTTTTCCCAGGTCTTTCAAAACACTAATTTGTTCTGGATACTTTTGACATTACAAATTTGCATGTTACTTCATGTATACTCTTCTTTTCCCTTCATTGCTCAATAAATAAAATTTATTTACCATGCAGGTATTGAATCAACGTATTGGTGGAATGGAAAGGTATCTTTTAACTTGGAATATACTCAACTATATTTAATTATTCACACAAATGACAGATATCTGATCAGTATCTTACACAATTGCAGGAATTTTATTCAAATCACGGATTTAGAAATGAAAAATTCAAACTATTCAAAATGAATGATTTATCAAATACAAGAACTTGTTAATCTTAGTTTCATTGACTAAATGTGCTTAAAGGATATTGGAATATTTATGTGAGACTTATTAAACATAGTTATCTCAAAGAAAAATTGTATCATAATCATGCATCGTCATGTCTTGTCTAGTTATTGCATTATTTAGTAGAAAATTCTGTTTGTACAAACTTTTCTCGTGCATGATTATCTGCATTAACATTGTAGTTTATCTAAAGTAATTGGAAACCACAAATGAATTGGATTAAGGAACATAATACAGTTTAATGATGTTCAAATGTTCTGTAGTTGGTAGCTTTCCACAAGGAGAAGCCCTGGATCAATCAGGACTTTGAAATTCGAAGTCTTCTATGAAGAGGCTTGGGAGTATCAATACTTTGGTTGTGAAGAGCAACTCATGTCAATGTAAGTATGTGCATAAGCAGTAGTGGTTCTCTCAATTATAGTAACAAAACACATAAATTAAACAACGTAAGCTGGTGCAAGCCTGGATTATGGATTGATTAATCTTTGACCAAGTTTCTAGGATGGGGACGGCAAGGGATGAGGGTACAAGTTTCAGGGACGAATTTTTCGGAGGCCATTTTACGGGATGACAAGGAACGGGGGGACTCATTTGGGGATGGATTTTTTGGAGATCATTTTAAGGGACAGCAAAGGGGATGCCTATTAAAAAAATAGAGAAATCTTAAAAATATAGGGAAATTTCAGATATTCATATAATAACATTGATAAGGCATTCATCATATAAATTATAGATCCTTAATACATAACATTTACAACAAAATGCCCAAAGGCTGCAAGTTTCAACTACAAAATGACAAAAACATAGAAAATATACTGCTATGCCTGAGCTTTCAAAGAAATTGTTGTACCCCAAAATTAAAATTTTTGTTACACTTAGATATTTTGAAAAATGAGTAAAAGTCTTGTCAAATCAGTCAAAAAAGGTCAAAATTTGGGTGTGCATGTCTTGCATGAGGGGTTAAAACGCAAAATTTTCAAAATATGACGATCTGGGTCTGCTAAGAGCAGCTAAATCTACAAAACCCAGATCTCAGTTTTTCATCCCTAAATTTTAGGAAAATTTATTTTTAGAAATTTTCTCGAAATAATAACATTTTCTGGGTTTTTTTGGGTTTCTTTCGAAACGGATCTGGCAAAAATTTCTAAAATAGAAAGTTGGTCCGACAGGGTCCAAACTGATTTTGATTGGCTCAAAATACGTCCATATCAGGCTGGTGCAATCAGAATCTAAAATAATCAGTTTTTCCCTACTGGGTCTATTCCTCTTTTCAGAAGCATATCTGGAGCTCCAAGGTCATCAATGGAGGTCATTCGGCTGCCAGGCGTCAGTTTCAGCATTCAAACTTTTAGCGGAAGGTGAAACGATGAACATGCACGAAGAACAAGAAAGAAAATTGAAAAGTTATGAAGATTTTCTAAGTCTGCTGAGTTTAGGCGCCCCTGTTGAAGAAAGGTGCCCACCTTTTTAGGTCACCAAATGAGTGAATTAGGGTTTGGACCTCCAATGGAAGTTGCTCAGTATTCAGTCAGCTTCGCGATGGATATCCCCGTCAGAGCATCCGACAATCCAGTCTCCGGAAAATTCGAGTCAAAGTGGAAGATATAGAATGAAGATCTGAAACTCGAAGAAGAAGATTAAAGTAAAATTTTTTCTAAGTCTGGAGAAACTGGGCGCCCTAGGTGAAGAAGGGTGCCCAAATTTTCAAGGGTTCAAACAGATGAATTTGTAGTCAAAGTTATAACGAGATGTCTTCAGAATGCAACAGGCTTTCCAGTGAGCTATCCAGCACGACAAACGGAGCTCGCAGTCATTAGATTCAAAGAGCTGAACAGAGGGTCCAATGAGAGTTGAAAAGAGAAATCTGAAAGCAAAGGTGAAAAATGTGAAAAATAAACTAACTCTGGTGAAACTGGGCGCCCCAGCTTGCCAGGGGCGCCCAAGCTTTTGAGGACCTGAAATCCACTTTTTGGCAGAGTTATTTCCAGAAGACCCCTCCTGAAATCTTCTCAGCTTCGCAACGAGCCCGACCATTCATCAAACTAATGCCCGAAACTCCGGATTCAACAAGATCACCTGTAGGAGTGAAAGACAAATAAAATTGAAAATTTTCTAAGTCTAGAAGAAGTGGGCGCCCCTGTTGAGGAAGGGCGCCCAAACTTTTGAAGCTCATAATGATGGATTTTGCAGAAGTAGCATCCAAGAATGCCTCACCAAAATCAGTCTGGCTATCCAACGAAGTATTTAGACAGTCAGTCGGATCTACACAGCTCCCGGAATCGAAGATTCATCAGAAGATCAAAGGGAGAAGGAAGAACTTGGAAATCATGAAAATGGTTTAACACTGAAAAAGTTGAGCGCCCCTGGAAGGAATGTGCTCCCATGAATTCGGAGGTTGAAATGAAGTCTTTCGCCGGAGGTGCCTCTAGAACTTCTTTCTCAGAATCAGTCGAGCTCCGCCGTGAATCATTCAGCTCGCCTGTCGGGTTAATCTGTCAACGGGAAATCAGAGGCGAAGTAGCATGTCAAAATGAAGGAAAGTTGAAAAGGTTAAAATTTTGACTAACACTGGAAGAATTGGGCGCCCCTGTTGAAGAAAGGCGCCCAAAGTTTCATGCCTTAGAGAAATTTCACGAATTTTCAAAATTTTCAAAATTGCAAGAGGAGAAGGATGGCGTCCAAATTCAAAGAGACTGAGATTTAGGGTTTTGAAAATAAAAGCAAAACCTAAATCAAACCCTAAGTCTATTTAACACTTCTTTTCAATGTATTTTTCATTATTTTTGCAGGTAGCCTTCAGAGGAGAAAGTTGGAGCAGCAAGTTTGAAGAATTTTTGTGATTCAAGAATCTATAGTTGCTGGTTTTACATCAGATTTTTCAGACCAGCAAGCATAAACCCTTGCTTTTTCATTCTTCTTGTTCCAGAAGATCAAATTTTTCAAGTAGAAGGCCAAGGCTTTCCATTTTTCAGTCATCTGGGTCTTTTTGCCTCAATCTTTTGAAGAATTTTTCAAGAACTTCATCAAGTTGCAGCAAGTGCTCTTATCTTGCATGTCAGTGAAGACCTCAATGCATTCAAATTTCATCCATCTGGGTCCTTTCCAATCAGTCTTCTGAAGAAAACCCATATCGTAGCTTTTTCAAGAAAGTTCAAAATCTAGGGTTGGCTGCTTTTTCGATCAAACGTCAGGGTTTTGCAAATCCAATCAACTGGGTTCATTTCTAATCACATTTTGAACAAAACCCAGATGCCAGCTTTTTTCGAGAAAAATTGAAGAAATTAGGGTTTGCTGCTTTTTCAGGGAAAATTCAAAATTTCAAAAACGGACGATCTGGGTTGTCTTGCATCGATGTTCTGAACAAAACCCATATCTCAGAAAAATTTCTCAAAAATTTGTCCGTTGGAGCACAAAAATCAGCATTCTAAAAATAGAAATTGTTCAAGACTTGTCTGAACCAAGGCGAGTTTACAGTCATTCTTCAAGTTTTCTGAAATGGAGTACACTCCTAATGTTTTCAAGTCCGAATCAGCTCTCTTTCACAATTACATCAAAACAGCTGAGACAGACTTGCATCATGTCAAGCCGGTGTTCGATCTACATGCCTTGGAGAGAGCAGGCAACACTTCAATCAAGAACCTGGGACATTCTGGACTCCTCGCAGCAGCGTCAATTCCTATATTAGTTCAGAGCCTTGAGTTCGTAATCGCTTGCATTAAGCATTACAACCCGGTTACAAGGGAGATCCAGTCATCAGACGGTAGATTGATTTGCAGTCTAAGCCTGATATGGTCGAAAGGTGTTTTTCCATTCCCCCGTGGCCTGAAAGCGTAACTCTTTCAAAGGATGAATGCGAAAAGATGTAGAATATGCATAAAGATAAATATAGCAAGAAGATTGCACAGAGATGGATGAAAGAAAAACATAAAACATTGCCCAAGAATGTCAGCTTGCGGAGGTGCAAAATCAGTTCCGGAGTGTTGTTCACAGTTGGTCCAGTTGGCGGAAGGATAGGCCATATTTCAGTGATGTCAGCAAAGTTCGATAAAGCGGCCAATGAGGTTGAAGATTTCTTGAGATCCATTGCAGATGCTGAAGATATTCTTGAAAAGCGGTGTTTTGCTGTTGATGGCATAGATGCACCGAACCAGGACACAATCTCTAACTTCCTAGCGGATGTGATCGAGCTTTAAAGCAACTTTCTTTCGTGCTTTCTTTCTATTCTTGGAATAATCCTTATCCATTCTTTGAGGATAGAAAGAAGATAAGATGTAATAGTTGGCGTTTCCCGCTTTTTCTGCTTTCTAGGGTTTTATCTTTCTAGATTTAGTAATAAAAGCTTGCAGGCAAGCCCTAGATTGTGAAAGCAAGGAGATTTTAGGGTTCCCTACTCCTCTGCTTCTCTATAAATAAGAGCCTTTGCTCATTTAGTTTCTTTAACGGTTATTGTCATAGCAAATTGCGAGCCTAAATTGCAGCAAATTGTTATTCAGTTTCAGTTCACTTAGTTAAAACCGTGCTAGTGAGAACAAAACGCTGAGCCTATTGTGCCTTCTATTTGTTGCTCAAGTATTGTTCATTTGTGTTGTGATAAGCAAATTGTTGAGCCTCTTTAGCCAACAAGGAGTTAGTGAGATTGTTGTTTTCTATTGTGTTAAGAATAAGTTTGCAAGCCTCCTTAGCTGCAATTTCTTGTTCAAGGCATGTTAGAAGTGAGCTTTGTTTCAGAGATTTGAGTAATAAAATCATGAGCCTCTTTTGCCTTGGTCCAAAATCTCAGATTTCCGTTATCTATGTTCTACTTTTATGATCTTTATTTCAGCTTGCAGTGAAGTGTGTAGGTGTTCGTTGAAAGAGAGATTATTGAAGTATTTTTGTCAGAAAATCTACCTTGTTAATTTCTAACTTCTCTTGCTCGCTATTACTTGAGAGGTTAGGAGCGTCTTTAGTTTAAGTTAGTCGTAGTTGAACTTCTTATCAAAAAATCTCAGTTGCGGTGTTTGTGTTTAAAAAACCTTGTGCTCTAGGCTGATAAAAAAGATAGGCAACTTAGTTTTAGTTTACTTTCTTTCAAACACCATCAGCAAGAGGGAGCTTCCCCTCCTAATTTGAAGAGCAGTTTATCTGTGCATAGCTGTCCGTTTTCAAATCCGCATTCCAGAGGTGCGAATTTAAACGCCAACAGAAATGAATCTATCTTCCTTGTCTCAGGATTGTAGTGGTTGATATGAGTGACAATTAGTTCCTAACTTTGTATTGAGATCAAAAAGGGGGTTGCCTCAATAGATTGAAATCTATGTCGTTATATGTTGCACACCATCAATTTTGTGACTGCAAAAACAACTAAAAACTGTTGTTTTCAGTCATAGGAAACCACTATCATGGGACTGAAACACCACCTTGAGAGGTACAAATAGAACTTGAAATCCTAGGCATTGTTTTGTCTAATTTTCTCTTGAAAACCTATTTTGTCAACAAAAATGGCTAAAAACGACATTCAAATCTTGCAGAGTCAACCTTAACAACATGTGACTGTTGTACACCATAAAGGAGCTTGAAAATCTGTTGTTTTGCAAACTAAAATCTCTCACTTAGGGTTGAGAGTGGTGTGGGGGCCCACAAAAGAACAATTAAATATTTCAAATTCATTTTGGACCTTTTTTTAAAATTAAGTGTAATGCAAGGGAATGGTTGATTGTCCCAGGATGACCAGGGAATGTCTTAGGGATGACCAACCATCCCCTTGAAGTTCCCATGTTTTCGGGATGTCAAGGCCAAAAGAATTGATTGGGGATGGGGTGGATATTTTTGAGGTGTCCCCGCATCTTGAGAACATTTGTGGTATGTTAATGTGTCAAAAAATGTCAAAGAACATAGTGGATTCATAGTTTTGGACTAAGTTACTGGGTTCCTCTATTTTTAATTGGGTACGGATATCGGTTCGGTCTAGGTACTGATTTGGTCTCTTTTTGCATCTGAGTATGCCTAGGGTACCACCTAGGCACTCAGGTTCCCTATGGGTGAGAACCCAAGAGCCCAGGTGGTACCTTGGGTGTTCCCAGGTCGAACCCAGGTGAACCTCCACATACCTATGGCTAGGGACGCCCAAAAAGCATCCTTTTAAATTTAAAAATAATATATTTAAACATGCCCTCAAATGCATCATTTTGCCCTAAAACAACACTATTTGGTGTTTGCAACTCATTTGACAAACACAAAACACCAAAAAGACCATTTTTTTCTCCAAGCTGCCATTGTTGGGTTTTGAAGGTTGCTTCATTTTTTTCAAAGGTGAGGACTATGAGGGAGTAAGACCTACACCAAAAGATTAGGAATCACTGCATAAGGAAGATTTAGCTATCAAAGGTGAGTAAATCTTTCATTTTTTTCAAGTTTTCAATAATTTTTCAGGTTTTTTTTTCAAACTCAAGTTTAAAAAAAAATTAGTAAGTTTTGAATATTTTTTGCACTTTTTATGCATAATAAGGGGTTATAATGTCAATTTTTTATTTTTTATTTTTTCAATTGTAGTCTTGTTAATTTGTAATTTTTTTTATTTTAGGTTCATACAGAATGGCTGGAAATTGTAGTTCGGTTGCCCAAAATGCAAAGAGTTCTTTGAAATTTGATACAGTGTCACCTCTTTGCCAACATAAAACAATGATTCAACAACTTCTTGGTGGTGGGATTTTCTTTGGCATTGTAACCAATGTCGAAAAGAGTATAAGAGCTCATATTTTCGTGTGAAAGCTCACTACTACACCATTCCTTTACAAGCAATAAAAATTGGTCCTAGGCCAAATAAGAAAAGGTTGCCAAAGGAACAAATATTGGCTTAAATTAAAGAACAAGAGGATGCCAACATGACAAGTAATAAATTAAAGGCTCTTGCACATCCTCTTGCCAAGAGAAGCTTGAAAAAACCTACTAGTGGCTTCTCACAACCGTATGTTCCACATCCTTTCATGCCAATGCCACCATCTTTTGAAGAAGAGAATGTTTTGGTTTCACGAAAAAGAGGCCCATTGGACAAGGCCTTCAAAAGTGAAATTAGGGAGGTTGCAAATTAGTGCATTGTTGGTTGCATTTATGGCAATGGGCTTCCTTTCAGCATTGTTAGATCACCTTATTGGCAGGATATGGTGAAGACCCTTTGCAACACACCTCTTGATTATGTTAGTCATGGGTATGAAAAGGTGTGAACCACCTTATTGGTGAAGTAGAAACTTTTTGTAGAGACATCATTGAGAGTAATCAAGGATACATGGCCCGAAATAGATGTGCCCATCATTTCTGATGGATGGAAAGATTGCAAAAATAGACCATTGATCAATGTTATAGTAGTGTACCCTAAAGGGGCAATGCTTTTGAAGGAAGTGGATTGTGAGGGAAAGTAAAAGATGCAAGTTTCATTGCCAATATCCTCATAGAATCCATTGAAATGGTGGGGTCTGAAAATGTTGTCCAAGTCATAACGAACAATGCTAAAAATTGTAGGGTAGATGGGTCTATAGTGGAGGGTACATATACTCACATTTTTTGGACACCATGTGCAATCCACTCACTCAATTTGATATTGCAAAAGATTGGCACACAAATTGAGTGGGTCAAACAAATCTACACAGAAGGTGAGGAGATCCAAATGTTTGTTACTAATCATCATATGTCATAAGACATCTTCAAGATCTTCTCCAAGTTGGAGTTGTTGAAGGTAATTTAAATTTTATTTTTTTAATTTCAATTTTTTATTGTTGATATGTGACATATTTTTTTATACCATGTTAGGTTGTTGAAACTTGATTTGCATCTCACACAATCATCTTAAGATGACCTGTGAAGGTGCGAGAGGCCTTGAGTTCCATGGTCATCAACATCTTGTGGAGTGTATGGGGGTAGTCAAGCACAAAAAGAGCCCAAAAAGTAAAAGCACTGATCCTAGATGATGAGTGTTGGGCTCGTGTGGAATATGTTTTGAATTTCACCAAGTTCATCATGAGCATGATTAGGTACATTGATATTGATTGCCCATGTTTGGGTGAGATTTATGATGGCATGGATTCCATGGTGGAGAAAATAAGAGCAATAATAGAAGCCAAGGAGCATGACCCAACATAAGCATTTTTCAAAATTGTGCAAAAGATTATTGTTGACCGTTGGAACAAGATGACCACCCCCTTACATCTCTTAGCATTTGCATTGCCGCCAACAAATTATAGCAAAGAGGTATTTTCATTGCCGAGGAGGGTGCCGCCATATAGGATGGGGAGGTTGCTACTAGCTATAAGGCTACATTTAGAAAGATATTTTCAGATGAAGATATCCAAAGTATTGCCTTGAGCGAGTTTGATCAATTCATATCTTCAAAAAATCATGATACTTCTTCTCTTCTAGACAAATATAGGAAAAGTGTTGATGAGTGGGGGTATCTACATGGTCAAGGCTCCATTTAATTGTAGCCTCTTGCAATTAAAATACTCTCCCAAGTATGTATCATTTTATTTATTTATTTTCTCGTTTTTCATTCAATGCTATTATGCTATATATTATATTTTTATTTTATGATAATATAATTTAATAATTTATGTTTAAAGTTTTGAATTTATAAAATTAAATAACAAAAATTGTATGCAAACTCAATAGGTTGCAAGTTCTTCTTCAGCTGAGCGCAATTGGAGTGAATACTCCTTCATCCACTATTCAAGTGCAATTGTTTGGGTTCAAAAAAAGCAAAGGATTCGGTCTATATACAGTCCAACCTTCATCTCTTGTCACATAAGAAACCTAAGTACAATGAGGGTGTGACAAAGAATTGGGAGCTAACCCCTGAATGTATTGATTTAGATGCTACAGTTGCACAGATTGCCGAAGTCTTTATAGATGAGGCAACTTCTACACTTGACACACCTAGTGGGAGTGGCAATCTTGTTGGTTGTGGTTCAAATGAAATTGAACCAAGTGTTGACCTTGATGCTTTTGATGAAGAAGAATATGAAGACTAATAAATATTGATTATAATTTGAATTTTCATTGTGTAATGACATTTTGAGATGAGTATTTTCATTTTTGCAAATTATGAATATGAGTTATTTAAATATTCTATTTATTGGCAATTATGAGTATCACTGCTCTTATAATCAAATTTATAATTTTGAAAATGTTATATATGTTCTCGTACTCATACCCAAGGAAAAAAACTGTCGTATCGCTATATTAGGTTCTAGTACTCATACTCAAACTAGTAACTTAGATAAAAACAAGGTACTTAACCTTACGCATATCCTCCAAGTAGAAAATCTAAAAAGAAATAGCCCTCCTAACATAAAACTCACAGAAACACTACCTTTGAGTTTCCATACTCCAATAGTCCATTTATTGACTAAATCAATATTGGGACAAAGAGAAAAGAACTTACCAACCAAGGAGTCCTCCATGGAAGAGACAGTGCTATCCACCATAGAGTTTGAGAGTTCAAGCCCTAACCTATCCTCCAAGTGAAACATATTGGGAATCTCATAACACCTTTTTCCAAAAGAACCCAAGCCATTGTACACATTGGCCCACCTTGGATTTTGTACAAAATGGCTCGTTGTCCCTTTTGAAGATTGTGGCAGCTTCAGGCGAATACCTTCCAGCCCAGTACACATGAAGATAATAATTAAATGTAGCCGTTGTCTATTTAATTATTATATGCGTCTTAATGAAGAGTCATTCCCTTTGATAAAAGATGCATTTAATAAAGAGATGCGAATTTAATAAAGAGGCACGACTTTGAGGTGGCCGACTTATTAAATTAGTAAAAGATATAATTCTTTTGAGGCCGACCTGTTATGATTGGAGTGACACGCCTCTTCATATTGTATATATATTCATTCGATTATTTCATTGTATCATTCATTCAGCATTCAGTTCATATCACATACATGCGAGTTCAGTCCAGTACAGAAGGCGAAGTTATTGATTCAGTTTGATTATTGTCAAGTGTGTGTTCTTCAAGGTGGTGCGATATCTCTTGAGGCTGTACCTTGTATCAGCGAAATACTGTTTTGTGTTGGCTGTGTTGCATTCTTAGTTGATGCTCATGTTCGGTCTTCAGATTGGCCTATTGTAAAAGGAGACTTTCCTTATTGAGATTCAATATATAAGTATTATATTGTGGCTGGGTTTTTCTCCCTCAAGAGGAGGGTTTTCCCAGGGTATCTGCTGTGTCTTTGTGTCTGATTTTTGAATTAAATTCTGTGAATACAATCTGATCATTAAAATTTACAGTCCCTACAAAAACGATTCTTATCTTGGTTTGGGGGAAAAGGAGAGCTCCTTGATAGCCCATTGTGTTGACATCCATTGAAAAGAAGATCTCATGCAACTAGGAAATTCAAAATTCAAACTTTGTAGTTGCAAAACAAATTGTTATCAAAATTCATATTCATGTTTCATTGATAATTGACTAAGTTTATCTTCAACAAAGCTTTGTTTTGATGCTTTCACTTCTAATGATTTTGATGTTGTTGATGTTTCTACCTTTTCCCATGATCTTCTGAATTTTTTGATTGATGAGCATGCTTGTGTTTCCATGTTAACAATGTTGTTAATCACATTGTTGATCTTCTCCCAAGATTGTAGCATTTGATGGATACATAAAACGAATTGGTGCAAAGTTACTTTAGAAAATGGCTTATATAGGTAGTTAACATGGAAAGATTGGTGCAAGTATTGTTCTTCTTCTTGAGGCAATTTTTATATGCAAGAGAGATTGAATTGGTTATTTAGTGTGTTTCCATTATGATAAACTTGCAGTGGATTCCCCTAGGAAAAAATTAATCAAAATCTTAAAAGGCCTCTCTTGAAAAGGAGGAGGAGAAGAAGACACACTACTATTAGTAGAGCAAAACATTTTGTGAGGGATTACTTCAAAAGGTAAAGAGATGATAAAAATAACCACTATAAGTGTTTTTATTCATTCACAAATAGGTGTCATTGTGCGACCAACCAACATTTCAAGGACATGAGTTATTCTTAGCCTTAGTTTAGGACATGTGGAGCATGTATATGTTCTTGACATTTTGGATATATGATCATCACCATAGATTTTGCTATGATAGTGTAGGTATAGAGGGAAGTAAGATAACATAAATTTTCCTTGGTAAAAATAGCACAAGGGCCTATTTAGAGCCATTGAGTTCTTACTATTTATTCTTCCTTGTATTTTTCATTGATAAGTGGCCATGGAGGTAATGTAAGTCCATAATATGGTTAGGAGAGTAGTGTTTTGTGTCAAGGTGTATAACTTCTGGCTGGAGAAACTTTAGAAGATGGTAAGGTTGCTTCAGGATTGTAGTGTTAGTTGAGACTGTCGTAAGTGCTCGCTAGTTAGAGACTTATATAGTCATCTTGATTCAGCCAAAGATGTATGTGAGCTGTTGAGGATGGGAACATTTGGATCTCATCATTGATAAGCTTTTTAACTTCTTTTTTTAATGGGTGTGTGGTCTTGTGTGTAAAGTTTCCCATGGAGAGCATTATTATGTTGATTTCATTTGTACTTTTATGATTTGGTTGGAAGGATGTTGAAGGTCATTTATTGGAAGATGACTGACTTCTGTTTTTTGTGCATTGAATTGATTATTCTAAGATCATAAAGCCCAGACCTAGGGTCCTATGGCAGATTCTGATCATGATATGTTTTCTTTGCGATATCTTTAGGGTTGTGAGGCCTAAACCTAGGGTCCAATGGAAAATATGGATTAGTGTTTTTGGTTTGTAAGGCACAAACCTTGGATCCCATGTCAAATCCTATGGATGGCATTATGGTGTTTTTCTTTAGATTGTGTTGCTCTTGGAGCATATGCACATTGGATGGACCTTGGAGTTGGAGTGATTGACTTATTGTTTGGATTCATAGGTAGCTTCTTCATGTGGCCATCATTAGTTGTTGGGAAGATTCTCCATGAGATCTTTCTTAAGGGGGGATATGGCTCGCTCATGGTTGTTCCTTTTGATGGCACTGGTTTTTCTATTATTTTTTGGTGGGAGTTGGCTTCTATTCCTTGATAAAAAGATGTTCATAAAGAGCATGATAACCATAAAAGTTGTTTGGTTCCAAACCTAAGGACAAGTCGATGGTTTTCCAAATTGTGGTAGTTATTCAAGCTATTGGAGGTTGTAATTAGAGGGGATGTTGAGTCCTTTCCTTTTCAAAATGATCAGCTTTAACGCCACCCTCCTTTTGGGGATAGAGCCTTAATGGTTAGCATACCCTTAAATGATTGCTTGCAAATAGAGGCAATGCCTCCCATCTTATCAATCACTTTTGTATCATTTGTTTCTATTTTATGGTGATAATATTTCCTTTGGTGTCTTTTGACACCACCATATATTGGTGTTTTCTCTTCAATGCTTGTGAAATTTGTTTGATTATGGTCCTATGAGTATAATCTTTCAAGGTTTATGAAGAAATAGAATGAAACTTGAAGCAAGTATCATATGTAAAATCTCTACTAGTGATTGGATATTTCTAGTGGTAATAGCACTAAAGAAAAGATATTGGAGACTTAAGTGATGTCACGAAGCAATGTCCATTACCAATTCCATTTAGAGACACTATGATGGGAGAAGTAGGTTTTGTGTTCTTTTGGGATTTCATTGTTCAATAATCAACCGAACCAACAATACAAGGGAAGCTAAATTAAAACTATCATTATCTCAGAATTTGAGACTTGCATTTGGTAAAATTTCATTTTTCATATGTAACAACTTGACTACTTTTCAGAGAACAATCTAAAATGTGTTAAAAATAATGTCTACAAAGAGCCTAGTCTACATGGAAAATAGGATAATCATTAGCACAATGTTTTTGATTGATTAAGCAGGGAAAAAGGGCCCTGACCCGAACAGAAATTACAACAAGAACAGCACAGCCAGTGGTGAGAAACAGCAAAAAACAGGAAGCTCACCAGACTTCCCAAATCCCCAGCCAAAAAGCTTAACCAATCCCTTTTCTATCAAACATTTTAGTTCTATCAAACAGATCAAAAAACCTAATTACCTTTTTTGACAAGCATGGCTATCACTCAACCCAAAAAGGGTGTAAGTTTTGAAAAATTGTAGGGTCATGTGGTTTTTAAATTTGGCATGAAGGTCGATATGGGTAAAATGAATAAGTGGACTGCTTGAAAGGATGTTCCACAAGTCCGTTCTTTTTTAAAGCACATTGTAATGCCCATTTTTTAGATTTTTTAATCAAACATGCAATTTTAATGTTTCTGGTACATGCAACAATAGGGCGCAAACAAAATATCAAATTGCAGAAATATTAATTGAATGATGAAACCCTCAAATCTGGTTTTTCATTAATTATAATTGTTGAAAAAATGACAAAAATACTGATATGTTGAATCGAAAAGCAGTTACAAGCAATTTTTTGAACATTTGAATCAACTGATGAGCACACAGTGATTTTGAAACTTAACCAATCACAATAACTACACATATGCAAGATCTAGCAATTAAGAACACACTATTTACATGGAAACCCTTGTGGGAGAAAACCACGGCAAAATATTGTTTATACATATTAATCTTCTTCTTCTTGTAGGCTCCAACCTGCTATTAAAGTCTCCAATCTCTACACAAACTGAGCTCCAACTCAGCAAGAGGCTCCAACCTATTGGAGGCTCCAACCCCCACACAAACTGAGCTCCAACCCAACCAGAGGCTCCAACCTCTATTTGATAGGCTTTAACCCTTTTAATTCTTCAATGCTGATGTAATAAACTCCTTCACCAAAAACACAAATCTAAACTACAAATCTGCTTCACACTCGAATTTGATCCCCAATTACATAACAATCTTCCTTTCAAATCTAATCAGACTTCTCTTCAAGTCTGATCCAAATCATGCATAATTCATTTATATGAAACTGATCATAATCATGGCATTATCTTTACATAAATTTCTGCCTTACAATCTGCTCTAATTCTCTTTACAATCTGCTCTTATTTTTCACATATATTCGTTATATATATTTGCAATTGTCCTTCACATATAGGCTGCATATATTCTTTAATATGAATCTGATATCCTCTTTATTTCTGCCCTTTGAATCTCTTTTAATCTGCTCTTTTTAATCAGAAATAAATCATTGAATTGCTTGTTATTTTGACTTCAAACCACTATCTATTTATATCTTTTTCTTTCATGAATAGATGCATCTCTTTTGAAATAGATACAACCTTTCAAAAGGTTATGTCTTTTAAATAATCATAATTTTTCTTTATTAATTCTTGACTCTTCAAAACAGATCGCAGCCCTTTGCAAGTAATAGTAATGACTTCCTAATATAGTCGCTGCATGCTGCTCTTATCATAAATGATGTTAATCGCTGTCATAAATCTGATCACTGCACTTTTCATAATGCATTCTCCACTAATTACAATCGCTGTCCTTTTGTATATATGATTCATTTGGGCGCCAAACTAATGAGGGTCAGCCTGATTTTATTTCATATGACTTGGCTAAAGGGGTTGGCCTCAATAGGTAATAATTAATTTTATTTATTTTAATTTAAAACTTCCTTCAAGGAAGTTGGCCACATAGTGTAGTCACTGCTTTTTATAGTTTCCTTTCACTCAGGCCAGCCAGCATATATTCCATTCATATCATTTGGAAATTTCTTCCATAATTGGCCACTATTGTAACAATTGTTTAAATCTTTAATTTAAACAATACAATTGATCTCTTCAACATGATAGTCGAATATGATGGGAACATTGATCTTGATGGTTACGGCCAAAATGGAGTGATAACCGACTTATAGTCTTCAATCAATAAACGATTTCCTTCTTGCACATTTGGCATCAATGATAACACATGCTCCAATGGATACTTCAACACCTTTGAATCTTTATACCAACAATCTTTGTTCAAGCACCTTCTTGACATCAATGACAACATGTCTATGTATCTTTGACATCAATGACAACATTTCCAACATCAACAACCCTTATACAACAATTTCATAATATAATATTAACCAAAATAGCTGCTCACAAGTGTTAATGCCATTGAATGGACTACAAATCTGATCAAATGGTGGTGGTTGAGGCTGACACCAGGCTGTATGGTTGCTAAAACGGAACTGTATAGCAACGACATGGTTGATACAACAACAAGTATGGTGCAACTGTGAAATATTTCGAGCCAATTTTTTTCGTTTTTCAAATTACAAATTACAAACCAATGCACCCGTTAAGGTTAGCAGCTAAACCAAAACGATGCTGAAGCAACTCTAACCAGAATGTACACCAGGATCCCGATGTGGGCAAGGTGTGAGCATTGGTCAGAGGATCTGAAACAAAGTGCTTATGCAAGAACTCTAACCAAGAATGGCGCCGATGATGGCGAGCATATGGTTAGAGGGTCTTCTACACTAAGTACTGAAAGGGAACTCGACACCAAGTATGTGCTACCCAATCCAGAATGGAGTTGAGGCGACCATATGGCGAAGTATTACAAAATTACAATGCTTGAAAGAAATAACTGTAATGCTGAAAGTACTCAACACCCAGAATGTGCTTTCTGACCCGAAGAGGGAAAGTAGCTACCATAGGGCGGAGGTAAAGTAAACTATTCCAAAATAACTTCACAATTGAAAGTGAGCATTACAAATCAGAATTGAACAAGATTGAGAATTACTGCCAGTACTACTGCCAGTTTACAAAATGAAGCTCATTCGCCTGCCAAGATCATAGGAATTTGAAAGATTAGCATTACATCATAGAAAGAACTCTCCTTGGCTTAATTGAGGATGCCAAATCAACAACTCTCTCAAGGACCAAATTAACAATTCTGTTTTCACAATCTGCACTTTTAAATTAAAATCAGCAACCTATGAATTCACTCATATGCTCATATCTCTCTCATAACTCATCGGATTGACTTGAAACAAAATGCAAGTTTCCCTAAGAATGATGGCGCCGAGGCTAGAACACTGAAAACAGATCACAAAGCCAAGTATTATTTATGCACAGATTCCAATGCAAGAGCAGATGGTACGGCCCTCAAGGAAGGGCGATCTGCTTTTAAAAATCACAGTCTTCTCTAAAAAATCTGCAAACTAGAGGAAGGTGACGCCTAGACTTGACAAAGAGAATAAGACAATACCCAGAACCATATTTTTGTTGTTTTTTGACGTATGAATAAAAACACAAATCTGCTGTAGCTAAACAATGCAATATTTGGAAAACCTCTAATATGCAAAACTGAACTAACAGTGCACAAGCTGAATACAATGCTCAAAACCCAATGCAAAACTCACAAATTACGCTATCTCATCACTAGTTGCTGTATTGCAAGCAAGAAGCAATGCCCGAGCTAGGAGGCCTTCATTCCTCGAAGCGATCCAATACCATTCCGGCAGAGTAACAATACTGTAGACAAAAGATAGTCAAATGAGAACCCAAGGCTTCCTTTTATAATTTTCCGTTGACCTTTCTCGAAACCCTAACCTTCTTTTAAGAGTCAAACCCTAATCCTTCAGCAAATGGCGTCCTTTTCTTCAAGCTGCAATTTTGACTTTTTAATTAATAATTTATAACCTTGGAAATGGCGTCCCACTTAAGGCTTTTAAATCATCCTTAATAAATTCAATATTAACTCAATGATGGCGCCACCCTTCAAGTCCACCTTTTAAAATAACATTAAGTTAATAGACTAGGCCAAGGTGATAAAATAACATTATAATATAATGCTATTTAAATAGAATGAGCTTATCTCTCCGAAACTGCAAACCGAAGCTAGAAACTGAATAAGCCAATTGAGTCAACTGAAGAGGAAGGTCAACTGTGCCAAGACCAACAGGTTCACTGCCCGAAATAGAATTTACTAAAAATAGTAAATTCTTGAAGATGCTCAGAATGCCAAGAAGAATATACCATTGCGAAGCTCTCTGAAAACCCAGAAAGAATCCGCTATTGAAACAACCAACTCCGAGCTAGAACATCCTTCAAAATAGGAAACCTTAATTTTACCTTCCGACTAGCCTATGGGTCTCCGGAATAGGCTAACGGTCACTGAAAAGATCAGGCTTGAGACGGGGACATTACAGTCCACCCTCCCCAAGATTGCTTGTCCTCAAGCAATTGCAAACCTGGATGCTGCAGAACCTCATCATTCTCCCAAGTTGCATCCTCCCTAGGCAAATTTTTCCACTTCACCAAGTATTCTCTGATTGTTCTTTTCCTCAAAGAACGTTCTCTGAAATCAAGTATCTCCTCTGGACTTAGAACCAACTGTCCTTCTTCATCCAAAGGTGGCAACTGTGATGAAGCAACTGCATTATGTCCAAGTGCCTTCTTGAGGCGAGACACGTGGAAGACATTGTGTACTCTGCTGTCAGAAGGTAGCTCCAACTCATAAGCTACTGCCCCAACTTTTCTGATGACCCTGAATGGCCCATAGAAACGAGGTTTGAGCTTCTCAGCTCCACTCTTCTTGAGAGTAGACTGTCTGTAAGGCTGTAATCGGAGATAAACCATATCCCCAACCTCGAAAGAACGCTCAACACGCCTCTGATCAGCATACAACTTCTGCTGATTCTGTGCAATCTGCAGATTGTTCTTCAATGATTTCATGATGTCTTGGCTCTGCTGCAATAAGTCCTTGGCTTGAGGAGCTTTGCTATCGCCAAACACCAAATCAGCAAAGCTAGGTGCTTCATAACCATAGAGAGCCAAGAAAGGAGACATCTTGATTGACATATGAAAGGAAGAATTATAACAATACTCCCCTATGTGAAGCCACTTAACCCACGCTCTTTGCTGCTCCGACACATAGTTTCTCCAGTAGCCTTCCAACCACTTGTTCACTATTTCAGTTTGTCCATCTATTTGGGGGTGATAACTAGTGCTTGGAGTGAGCACAGTACCACTCATTCTGAAGACCTCTTGCCAAAAAGTGCTTAGGAACTTGCTGTCCCTATCACTCACAATGTTTTTTGGCAACCCATGCAGCCTAAACACCTCATGAAAAAACAGATCTGCAACTTGGGCTGCTGAAAAAGAGCTGGTAATGGCGAAGAAGTGAGCAAATTTGGTTAGTCTATCCACTACCACATAGAGACAATCCTTCCCTTGGGCCTTGGGCAACCCTGTGATGAAATCCATCGAGATGCTTTCCCATTTTTGATTGGGAATAGGAAGTGGTTGCAGCAAACCCGCTGGCAGTGTATGCTCATTTTTGTTCATCTAACAAACAGCACACTCCTGAATGTAACGTTGAACTTCTCCTTTCAATCCTTTCCAAGAAAATCTTTCTCGGATCTGCCTATATGTCTTAAAGAACCCTTGGTGACCAGCAAGCGGACTGTCATGAAATGTCAATAAAATCTTCTTCCTGAGCTTAGAATCAGCCACCAGAAAGATTCTCCCTTTGTAGTGTATCAACCCCTCAATCACCTTGTACCTTTCGTCATGAAAAGTACCCTCAATAATGCTGGTTGCAAACTGATTTTTGGCATAATCAGCAAGCAACATGTACCTCCAATCCGTAGTAAGCTCACACAATGAGCCAAGATGGGGTCTCCTTGACAGAGCATCGGCCACAACATTATTTTTCCCTTTGACATACTCAATGTCAAAGTCGTAAGCTTGAAGCTTACTCACCCACTTTTGTTGCCTCTCGTTCAGATCCTTCTGATGCATGAAGTGTTTGAGGCTATTGTGATCAGTCTTGACCACGAACTTGTTTCCCACCAAGTACTGTCTGAACTTGGCTAATGCATGCATAATGACAAGCATTTCCTTGTCATAGATAGAGTATGTTCTTTCAACACCCCTCAGTTTTCTGCTCTCAAACACAATAGGATGTTTGTCTTGCATCAAAACAGCCCAAACTCCTTCACCGGATGCATCACACTGTAGCTCGAAGGGCTTGGAAAAATCCGGGATGGCTAGAACCGGGCAAGAGCTCATGATCCTCTTAAACTTGTCGAAAACGGTTTGAGCCTTTTCTGACCAACAAAGGGCTCCCTTTTTGGTGAGATCAGTAAGAGGAGCAGCATTCTGTGAGTAACCTTTTACAAATCTCCGATAAAATCCACAAAGACCCAAAAAACCTTTCAACTGAGTCAAGTTCTCTGGAGGTGGCCAATCAACTACTACCTTTATCTTTTCAGGATCCACCTTCACTCCCTCAGCACTGATTATGTGGCCAAGGTACAGTAACTCCTCCATTCCAAATTCACATTTGGATGCTTTTGCGAACAAGCTCTCAGATTCCAGGATGCTAAGCACTTCCTCCAAGTGCTTGAGATGATCTTCCCAAGTCTTGCTGTAAATCAAAATGTCATCGAAAAATATCAACACAAACCTCCTTAACTGATTCTGAAAAACTCTGTTCATGCAAGACTGGAAGGTAGCAGGAGCGTTAGTCAACCCAAATGGCATGACTAGAAACTCGAAATGGCCATAGTGACATCTGAAAGCTGTCTTCTCAACATCAGATCCTCTCATTCGAATCTGATGGTAACCCGATCTCAAATCGATCTTCGAGAAGAACTTGGCCCCATGTAGCTCGTCAATGAGCTCATCTATCCTTGGAATGGGGTATCGGTTTTTTATCGTGCTTTGATTCAAAGCACGATAGTCCACACACATGCGCATGGTACCATCCTTCTTCTTCACAAGAACCATTGCAGAAGCAAAGGGGCTCTTGCTTGGGTGAATGAAACCCATCTCCAAGAGCTCTTGAATGTTCTTCTCAATCTCATCCTTTTGCCTCTTGGGATACCGATATGGAGTTGTTATTACCAATTTAGCTCCTTCCTTGAGCTCTATGATATGTTCTGAACCCCGTTCAGGTGGTGGTCCAGGAGGCAAATCAGCAAAGACTTTGCTCTTCTTTGTGAGTAGAGACTGAACATCAGGAAGATAGTCTCTTTTAGTCTCAACCAGACTAGCAGGAAGGATCATGCATTCTGCAACCCACTCAGCTTGATCGTGACGGATCAGCCTTGCCATTCTTTTGAATGACACAACCCGAGGGCCCCCATTGGACATTCCTCTTAGTACTATCCTCTTCCCATCGGATTGAAACTTGAGCTCCATAGTTTGCAGATTCAAGGAGATCTCCCCAAGTGAACGCAACCATTGAATGCCCAAAACGGCATCAGTATCTCCAATGTGGACTACATAGAAGTCATCCTTGACTTCGTAGTTTCCCAATTGCATAGTCATGTTCGAGATTTTCTTCGTGCATGAAATGTGGAATCCATCGGCAACCATGACCTTGAAGCCTTCAAACTCCTCTGTTTGCAGCCCCTTCTTTGCCACCACAACTTCATCAATGAAGTTATGTGTTGCTCCAGTGTCGATCAAAGCAACGATTCGCTGCCCTTTGATCATCCCTCGAACCTTGAAGGATTCGTTTCTTTGGAAGCTCGAAAGTTGTGCCAAGGCTCCTCCACTTTCCTTCTCATCTTCGGACTCTTCTGGAGCTCTTTCTACTTCACTATCTTCAAAATCAGATTGCTGGTCTGAAAAATCAGAATTACTTTCACCAGCTGAATAGTACTCAATCTGATTAAATTTAACTCCCTTTGGGAAAACATGATCTTGAGACCATTTTTCCCTACACCGAAAACATAACCCCTTTCTTCTGAGTTCATTCAGGGTCTCTGGATCCAATCTTGTGACATGAGGATTATGATGTTTGAACTCCTTTTGCTGAGGTCTCAAAGGAGGTCTATGTTGAGGTCTCTTCCCTTTATCCCTCTTGTGAAAGGATGGATTGGATTGAAACTTTGCCTTAGGAGCAGCCCACTCCATGTTTCTTGCCTTCTTCATGGCCTCCTGTAGGGTTGGTGGATCAAAGGCTTTAATCCAACCCTTGAGTGGTTCCGTCAAACCTTCACTGAAAAGGATCACCAATCGCCTTTCCGTGATTCCAGTGACCATTACTGAGAGTCTCTGGAACTCAGCTATGTAGGCATCAACTGTACCATACTGCCTCAACTGTGCCAATTCCCTGAAATGAATTTCAGGATCCTTTTTCTCAAATCTCTCGATGAGCCTAGTGGTGAACTCATCATAAGTTGTGATAGACCGATGACCCAAAGTAACTAGGCCATGGTACCACCACTTGTGCGCCACCCCATCAAGGTGTAGCGTAGCAAACTTGATCGCCTCTTCTTCTGCCATGGGTCTGAGAGCTAGATAGTTATCCAGCTTCTGTATCCAAGCTTGGGCTGAGTTGTTATCACTCTCGTCAAAGTGTGGAAGTGTAACCTTGTTGACAGCTTGATACAAGTCTCCTTGAACTGATGTTCTTCTTTGATCATAATGTCTCCCTTGTCCTTTATTTTTCCTTTTATGATCCATAAAGTCATTGTAGGACATATCCATCTTGATGTCGCCAGGGAGAGAATCATACTCTGCACGGCCAAGTCTCAACTGCTCCACGAATGAAGCATTCTCTTCAGGATTTGGCTGAGTGTTAACAGGTGCCAAGAAGGTGGGTTTGAATGGCCTGGCTGAGACATAAGTGTTGTTTGAAGTATGCTGAGCAGCATGTCCATCATGCTGGTTGGAAGCACTGTGCTCTCCTCTATGCCCAGTGTTGTTCTGTGGAATTGTGTTCTGGCCCACTTTTCCCATCATGAGCGATACCATATCCATTAAGGCATCCATCTTCCTTTCAAATCTCTGTCCTGGAGTGATGGATCTCTCTCTTCCCTTTCCACTATCATCTCTGTTGCTGGTAACCCTCTCGTTACCCCCAACTGATCTCTCACCTTCTGCCATGTCTAATTCCTGAGAAGACTCCCAATGAGCCCTCAAAACCTCTGAAGCTGTCTGACCTTTTGGGGCCTGATAGGGCTGGAACTGTTTTCCAACCTTCTTGTCTTCCCTTGCAATGTACCTCTTTTCTCTGTCACTCATAGACAGTTTGTTCACAGGATGGCAAGATCTTGGCTCTGATACCATTGAAATATTCCGAGCCAATTTTTTTCGTTTTTCAAATTACAAATTACAAACCAATGCACCCGTTAAGGTTAGCAGCTAAACCAAAACGATGCTGAAGCAACTCTAACTAGAATGTACACCAGGATCCCGATGTGGGCAAGGTGTGAGCATTGGTCAGAGGATTTGAAACAAAGTGCTTATGCAAGAACTCTAACCAAGAATGGCGCCGATGATGGCGAGCATATGGTCAGAGGGTCTTCTACACTAAGTACTGAAAGGGAACTCGACACCAAGTATGTGCTACCCAATCCAGAATGGAGTTGAGGCGACCATATGGCGGAGTATTACAAAATTACAATGCTTGAAAGAAATAACTGTAATGCTGAAAGTACTCAACACCCAGAATGTGCTTTCTGACCCGGAGAGGGAAAGTATCTACCATAGGGCGGAGGTAAAGTAAACTATTCCAAAATAACTTCACAATTGAAAGTGAGCATTACAAATCAGAATTGAACAAGATTGAGAATTACTGCCAGTACTATTGCCAGTTTACAAAAAGAAGCTCATTCGCCTGCCAAGATCATAGGAATTTGAAAGATTAGCATTACATCATAGAAAGAACTCTCCTTGGCTTAATTGAGGATGCCAAATCAACAACTCTCTCAAGGACCAAATTAACAATTCTGTTTTCACAATCTGCACTTTTAAATTAAAATCAGCAACCTATGAATTCACTCATATGCTCATATCTCTCTCATAACTCATCGGATTGACTTGAAACAAAATGCAATTTTCCCTAAGAATGATGGCGTCGAGGCTAGAACACTGAAAACATATCACAAAGCCAAGTATTATTTATGCACAAATTCCAATGCAAGAGCAGATGGTACGGCCCTCAAGGAAGGGCAATCTGCTTTTAAAAATCACAGTCTTCTCTAAAAAATCTGCAAACTAGAGGAAGGTGACGCCTAGACTTGACAAAGAGAATAAGACAATACCCAGAACCATATTTTTGTTGTTTTTTGACGTATGAATAAAAACACAAATCTGCTGTAGCTAAATAATGCAATATTTGGAAAACCTCTAATATGCAAAACTGAACTAACAATGCACAAGCTGAATACAATGCTCAAAACCCAATGCAAAACTCACAAATTACGCTATCTCATCACTAGTTGCTGTATTGCAAGCAAGAAGCAATGCCCGAGCTAGGAGGCCTTCATTCCTCGAAGCGATCCAATACCATTCCGGCAGAGTAACAATACTGTAGACAAAAGATAGTCAAATGAGAACCCAAGGCTTCCTTTTATAATTTTCCGTTGACCTTTCTCGAAACCCTAACCTTCTTTTAAGAGTCAAACCCTAATCCTTCAGCAAATGGCGTCCTTTTCTTCAAGCTGCAATTTTGACTTTTTAATTAATAATTTATAACCTTGGAAATGGCGTCCCACTTAAGGCTTTTAAATCATCCTTAATAAATTCAATATTAACTCAATGATGGCGCCACCCTTCAAGTCCACCTTTTAAAATAACATTAAGTTAATAGACTAGGCCAAGGTGATAAAATAACATTAAAATATAATGCTATTTAAATAGAATGAGCTTATCTCTCCGAAACTGCATTCCGAAGCTAGAAACTGAATAAGCCAATTGAGTCAACTGAAGAGGAAGGTCAATTGTGCCAAGACCAACAGGTTCACTGCCCGAAATAGAATTTACTAAAAATAGTAAATTCCTGAAGATGCTCAGAATGCCAAGAAGAATATACCATTGCGAAGCTCTCTGAAAACCCAGAAAGAATCCGCTATTGAAACAACCAACTCCGAGCCAGAACATCCTTCAAAATAGGAAACCCTAATTTTACCTTCCGACTAGCCTACGGGTCTCCGGAATAGGCCAACGGTCACTGAAAAGATCAGGCTTGAGACAGGGACATTACAAACTGCTACAGATCTGATTTCGCTGATGCACTAGACTTTTTTAAGGTATAGGAGCCCTTAGAAATCATAGGGCACCCTCTTAGAGTGTACAACAGGATTTGAAATGTGTATGGCCAAGAAAACCTCCAATTCTAATTATGGTTTGTTGCACAAGGGAAACTAGAATATAGCACTAAATTTTTCACAAAATTGTAATGTCCCCCTTTGGCGCTTAGCCAATTCATGCAAATTTAGCCAGTTTCCAAGTCTTCCAAAGGCTAATGGGTTAGTTAGGGGGAACTCCAACATTCTTGGAGAAGCATTTGATTAGTCTTGCAAAGCAATTGTTCTTAGGTTTGAATTTAGTTGGTTATTTGGAGCCCTTTGATGCTTTCGAAATCAATTTTTGACCTTTTGGATGCTCTCCAAACTTCTTGGAGTAGGCTATTTTTAGAAAGTCGCCAAGTTGATTTCAATCATCTTCCTACTGCTTTAATTTCATCCTGGTGTGGTCAGAAATGGATTTCAATGATGTTGCAATACTTTCCACAACTTGGGTGAGTTAGTAAGTTATTTAATTAATATTTCACTAATGTTGTCTAATGTTGAGAAATAATTAAAGGACAACTTAGTATAATAGCTCGTTGGAAAGGTGATTAAATGTTTGCTCATAATGAATTGTTTAATTTAAAGCAAAAAGTGGTTTTTTCGAAAAAAAAAAGCAATGAAAAAGCAAAAACATTTTTTTCGGAAAAAGCAAAAAAATGTTTTTTTGAAACAACAATGAAAAAGCAAAAAACTATTTTTCAAAAAAGCGGTGAAAAAACAAAAAAGTGTTTTTTTGAAAAAGCAACGGAAAAAACTATAAAAGGAGGTGTCAGGGGCTCATTTGCATATGTTAAAGAATGATAATGTTATGCTACCGAAATGGCTTTGGTTCTCTTCAATCTTTGAGGATGAAATCCTTCATAGATTTCTAGTTTCGTAATTGCAAGATATTCCTTAGCTAGACTATGGTGTGATTCCAGTCAAGAGTCACCATTGGAGCTACTTTGAAGTTTCAGTTTTGGTTTTTCTGTATGAATATTTTGATGATGTGATAAGTCATTTAAAACTGTTCGAGAACATGGTTATAGCTTATATTCATTTTGGGTGTGTAGAAGTGATTTGGTGAAGTTTTTTGAGTTTATATCTCTCTACCCAGACTATAACAGCAGGGTTTCAGACTTCTTTCAGACCTGCACCAGTCATCTATTTGCCAATATTTGAGGTATATTTGTTATTTCCAAGATGGGTGGTAAATTCGTTGAAGTTGTAATACAGGTGGGGATGTTCTATCAATTTCTTTCATGACCATACTTGTAACAGCAGATTCATATCTTGAATTTAAAAGTTTTCAAATGAGCTAACATTTTAGCATTGAGTGGTAGTACCACCAGTGAGCTGCTCTTGATATTTTGTTGTTACTTACCCCATTGAATAAGTGGCTTATTGGTTCTCACTCACCACTGAAAAGTGGAAGAGTTGCTCTAGCTTATTGTATTCACTCATCGCTGAAAAGTGGGAGAGTTGCTCTTTCTTGTTATATTCGCTCACCACTAAAAAGTGGAAGAGTTGGCTCTACATTTCCAGCATTGTTTGAGCTTTCCCATTGAAAAGTGGAAGTGCTATGCTAACCCCATTGGATAAGTGGATTACCTTCAGCTGTTTCATTTCAAATATAATTGTAATCCTAAGACTATATGCTCTTACCTTGCCCAATCCGGGATCTAGGCAATTAGAAAGCAAAAAGGAAGTTGGTATGCTTTCATTTGCTTTGAGGCTAACATATTTTCAAAAAAAAAATTGGCATTGGTTGTTACAAATATCTAGAATTTGATTGCGACCTTCAACACTATTGGCGTTTCAATTCGCACCTCTAGAATGCGGATTAGAAACGGATAGCTATGCACAGATAAACTACTCTTCGAATTAGGAGGGGAAGCTCCCTCTTTGCTGATGTTGCTTAAGAAAGTAAATTAAAACTAATTTGCCTATCTTTTTGTTCAGCTAAGAGCACAAGGTTATAAAACTCAAGTGTCGCAGCTGAGATTTTTTGTTTTAGAAGTTTCAACTATGACTAAGCCTACTCTAATGATGTTTCTAACTTCTCAAGTAAACGTAGAGCAAGAGAGTTAGAAATGGACAAGGAAGGATTATCTGACATAAATACTTAAATAAACTTTTCTCCCAACGCACATCTACTTACTTTCAATGCAAGCTGAAATAAAGATCATATAAGCATAACACATAAAACAGAAATCCGAGATTTTATATCAGAGCAAAGTAGGCACAAGACTTTATTTCTCAAATCTCAAGAACAAAGATTACACTTCTGGGATAGCAAGATTGTAGCAAAATAGGCTTACAGTTTAGCGATCAACCAGAACACATTGACACAAGACACAAGAACTGAACAATAACTTGCAACTAAAGAGGCATGCAAGCTTGCTCTTACACAAAGTGAACTGACACTGAATAACAACTTGCAGCATTACAGGTTTTCAATTTTCTATCACAATAATCGTTAAGAAAATAATGGGCAAGGCTGTCCTTATTTATACACAAGCAGAGGAGTAGGGGGAACCCTAAAATCTCCTTGCTTTTACAACCAAGACTTGCCAACATGCAAGTTTTATTTCTAAAACTAAACAAGATAAACATCTAACCACCTATGAAAGTATAAAAACAGGGAATGCCAACCATTACAACTTGTTTTTTTTCTCTTCTTCAAAGAATGGATAAGAATTGAGACAAGAATAGAAAGAAAGATGGAAGAAAGCTTCTAGATGATTGCTATTTTAAAACTCGATCACATCTGCCAAAAAGTTGTTTTGTTTCTTGATTTTAAGTGAAGAATGCTGCTGAAAATAGAGTGTTGATCTGCCTTGAAAAAACAATTTCTAAAAAAAAGCTGGGACCTGGGTTTTGCAGAAAATCATGTTCCGGAGAAACCCAGATGCTCAGAAACTGAAAAAGCTAAATTCTTCCTTAAAAAGCAGCCAAAAAGCAGTTTCTAGAAGAGGGAAAAATTTCCCAATGTTCAAGAGGATGAAAAAGCGGAGAGACCCATGTGATCAAAACTGGAAAAAACTGAGTGGTTGTTTTGAAAAAGCAACGCCCTAGAGGTTTGGAGCACGAAAAAGCATTCCTCTTTGCTCACTGATCTCGAAACCACGAAGAACACCGAAAAAGCATGTCATTTGGGTCTTCAAATCTTCGTTGAGAGAAAAGGGAAAATCTCAGTGTTCCACAGAAACGCGTTCCCCCCCCCCAAACTGGTCGCGTTTTGGAAACGGGGACGTCTCGGGGATGGGGGACGGGTACTTGGCGTTTCCCGTCGTCCCGCCACCGCCGCCGGTGCTCCGCCGGAGATGGGGAGACGTCTCCACGTCTCCCAAGGAAACATGGAGACGTGGAGACGTCTCCAAGTTTCCTTGGAGACATCTCCACATCTCCAAGTCTCCTGGGGAGACGCCCAGGCGTTTCTCGGGAGGCTGGGAGACGCCTAGCCGTCTCCCGTCAAGAGATGCGTCAATGGACGCCATAAAACAAAAAAATAAATATATTTTTATTTTTATTTGTTTTATTGTTGCCCTAATTTGGCGTGGGCCCCACCCCTTCCTCTAAAACAACACAAAAGCTCTTAATTTGATCATTTCAATCACATTTACAAAGACTGATTTTTTTTGCAGCCAGCTAAAGAAGAGGAAAAACAGTGAAGAAGTTTGTTTGAAGGAGTGAAAAAAAAGATTGCAAGTGTGATAGGAGTGAGAAGGAGCAAGAAGAAGAGGAGGAAGAGGATTCTAGTTCATTTTGGAGAGATTTTTCAAGCACAAGGTAGGGTTTTTGAAGTTTTTTTCAAATTTCTTGTTGTTTTTGTTTTATTTTCTGAGTTTAAACTTGTTTTTTTTTTCTTATTCATCTCAAAGACTCAAAATCAGATTTGATGTTGAATCTTGAGGGAAAAATGATGAAGATTGCTAGGGGTCATTTTGATCCGAAGTCTCCTCTAAAACAGTTTGCTACAAGAATACAAGGCACATCACAATTAGGTGGGGGAACAAGGAAGTGGAAGTGCAACATTTGTGGGACTGATTGGTTTGGTAGCATCACTCGAGTGAATGCACACTTTCTTTTTTGGACAGGAAAAGGTGTGGAGCCTTGTAAGTTTTTGAAGGAGGCTCAAAATATAAAATATAGAATGGAGTTTAACAAGCTTTGGGGCATTCCAGAGGACACAAATATTTCAGTCCCTACTACTTTGACTGCTAGGGCAGCCCTTCAGCAAACCCATCATGCATCAGTGCCACATACTTCTCAGACGGGAGGAATGATGTTTGGATCTTCATCCACTTCCACTTCTAGTGTCGCTAGGGGGACAGCCACAGGGAAACGCAAGTTGCAGACATCACAAAGTAACCCCATAGCTAATATGTTTAATGTGCAGCTGAGAGATGAGATAGATGAATCCATTGGCAAGTTCTTCTTTGCCAATGGCATTCCATTTCATGTTACACGGTCTCCTTATTATAGGGAGATGATGGCTATGGTGGTGAAGGGAGGAACATCATATGTGCCACCAGGTGAGATGAAAATGAGGACCTCGATCTTGGATAAGTGTTATTCCAAGATCAATATTTTGATGGAGAAGATGAAGGCATGTTGGGTGGCATCTGGGTGCAATATAGTTATGGATGGGTGGACGGACATTAGCCATCATCCACTCATCAACATCATGGTCACATGTGCAGAGGGCCCATACTTCCTTAGAGCAGTTGATTGTACAGGGCATCGCAAAGACGCTGATTTTTAGTTTCATGTCCTCAGGGAGGCTATTGAGGAGGTTGGGCCACAAAATGTGGTCCAAGTAGTCACAGATGCAGCCCATGTGTGTAGAGCAATAGGGAAACTCATTGAGGCAGCCTATAGACATATTTGGTGGACCCCATGTTGTGTGCATGCCATGAACAATGCACTCAAGGACATGGGGAAGATTGATTGGATTAGAGGAGTGGTCACTGATGCGAGAGATGTGCAGATGTTTATCTGCAACCACCACACTTCCCATGCACTCTTCAGGACCTTCGCGAAGAAGGAGTTCTTGAAACCGGTGGAGACCCGATATGCATCATATTTCATTCTCTTGGAGAGAATGATTGAGTTGCAAGAGGCATTGCAACTCATGGTTATGACTAATGAGTGGAATAGGTGGGCCGAGGCCAAGACAACACAGGGGAGAAGGGTGAAGGAGATAGTGAAGAGTGATGTGTTTTGGACTGATGCGAAATACATTGTCTCCATCATTTCTCCAGTATTCCAGGTTATCAGATATGGGGATGGGGATGCACCTAACCTTGGAGAGGTGTATGAGTGCATCGACTCTATGCTTGACCAGATGAGGGCTGCTGTGCGAGTGAAGGACCCCTCTCTAACATTCTACAATGAGCACATCGGCCAATCATTCAGCGCAGATGGGACAAGTTGAACACTCCTTTGCATATGGCTGCCTTTGCCTTGAATCCTAAGTGGTACATGGCTAGACCAGGTAGAGTGACACCGATTCAGGATGATGAGGTGAAGGCGGGTTTCTTTAGGTGCATAGAGAAGATGTATGATTCTACAGATGCCAGCACAATTCGCACTGAGTGGACCAGATTTGCCACTCTTAGAGGCTATTCAGATGCAGCAAAGGTGGATATAGTTTCTATGGCACAGGAGGACCCACTTTTGTGGTGGAATTGTCATGGTTCGAAATCTTTGACCACCACTCTAGCTATTCGTCTGCTATCCCAGGTTTCCAGTTCTTCAGCTGCTGAGAGGAACTGGTCTACATATAGCTTCATCCACTCTCTTAAGAGGAACAGACTTACCTCTAAGAGAGCAGAGAAGCTTGTGGCTGTACACAGTGCTTTGCGTCTCATGGACCGCAAGACAGTTGTGTACAAGGAGAGTCCAGCGGCACGATGGGATGTGGAGCCAGAGGAGCCTTCACAGATTGATGAGGATGATCCTACCACTTCAGATGCAGGGCTGGTTGGTGTGAGCTTGAGGGATCTTGACCTTGTGGAGTCCAACAGTTCCAGTGATGAGGAGTTTGTAGATGATTAGAGGCCTCCATTCACTACATTTTGATTTTTGACATTTTGGCATTTTGTCTTTTCATTTTGTAATGCTACTCATTGTAATGATGAATCATGTAATCAATTAATCATCTTTATAGACTTTGTGATATCTCATATGACATCAGATATTCATATTTGGCGATATAATAGAAATCTCCAATTTGACAATTTCATTTGTCAAATTTTATTTAGCAATTAGCATTCAAATATCTTCGTATTTAGATTTAGTATTTCAAATTTTGCCATGTTATAATTTTACCAATTTCCTATAGTTTCATTTGAAATGTAATTCTTATACTGTTATACTGTTATACATCTTTTCAAAACTAGTTTTTCAAGTACTATAAGTATATGTATAACTATATCAGCACCACCACCCCGCCACCCCCTGCTGCCATCCCCCCGCCGTCTCCCCGCCGTCCCCAAACTTAGGCCCTTTGTCCCCCCGTCTCCAAAACGCGTTTCCCTGTCCCCCAGGCCCGTGGAACACTGGAAAATCTTCTTGCTCTTGACACCAATATGCAAAAAGTGAATAATGAAATCCAAAGCCTTCTTAAATAGGTTTTTAGGATAAAAAATGCTTTATTCCCCAGCTTTAAAACTTCTTGAAGCCAATCCTGAGCAGGTGCATCGAACTTGGACACTTTTGGAACGTTGGAGGATGAAGTTTGAAAATTTGACTAAGGCATGGAATCTTGGGTGCCTCTCTTGAATTGGGGCACTTTTGCTTGGCAGACTTAACCAAATTTTCACCATTTTCAGCTTTTGCTTGATTTTTAACCTCAATTTGATTTTGATTTCTGGATGCTTGGAGGATCCTGTGAACTAACGGAGTGATCCATCGTGGGGCCTGACTGATTCTGAGAAGATTATCCTGGAGGCAACATTGGATAAAAACATTATTTGACCCCTCAAAAAGTTGGGCGCCCTTGGCTACTTGGGGCGCCCATGATCACCAGTGTTAGTCATTTTACTTAAAATTTCAACTTTTTGTGTTTTCTCATCTCCTAATGAATTTGCAGTTCTAGGAGCTAGACTATCCCGGCGATCTGGTTGTCAGATGCACTGAATAGCTTGTTGCATTCTGAGGAGGGTGCTTTGGATGCAACGTCACCTAAAAAGTTGATTTGGGGCCTCAAAAGCTTGGGCGCCCCTGGCTAGTTGGTGCGCCCAACTCCTCCAAAGTTAGTTTATTTTCTGTGATTTTCACCTTGCTTTTGACTTCTAACATTTTCCATGGTTTTACCCCTCCGATCCGCCTTCGATATCTGGTGATTATCAACTCTGATGGACTTGCTGATGATTTCGTTGGAAAGCTGCTTCAAATCTGAAGAAGTCATGCTGGAGGTGTCAAACCCTAATTCACTCATTTAGGCCCTCAAAAACTTGGGCACCTATCTCCTTCTGGGGCGCCCAAGGTCTCCAGACTTAGACTTTTTTTGCTTGATTTTCATTCTTCAAAGTTGAACCTTCATTTTATACCTTTCGTTTGATCTGGATTTGTTGGTGATTAACAAGTTTGATGATCTGATGGAGACATCCACTACGAAGCTGGTAGAATCCTGAAGACAATGAGCATATTAGCAAACCCTAATTGTTGGATTAGGTCCTCCAGAAGGCTAGGCGCCCCTGACCACCTGGGGTGCCCAGAGTTCCCAAACTTAGATTATTTTCTGATATTTTCATGGTTTGTATTCCGCCACATTGTCAAAACTCCTTCGATCAATCTAAGATTCCAGCTGACTGGGTGATCTGATGACTGCACTGCTGGACTCGCTGCGGAGCTGAGAAGATTCTGAACAACATTGCCTGGGAGTACAAACTCTAATTTCATCATTTAACTTCCAGGAAAGCTAGGCGCCTATCTCCTTTTGGGGCGCCCATGGCTGGAGTTTTTATTTTGCAAATTTCAACTTCCTCCTTCGTTTGACGTGCTTTCCTTTGTTCTAGCTACTGGAGACTGAAAAGTTTCTAAGGCATGAGTGTTTGGGCGCCTAGACTGAGCTGAGGCACCTGGAGTTTCCAAAGTTAGCCAAAATTTTGCATTTTTCAAATTTCATTGCCTCCTCCCTCCGTTCTTCTACAGTTTCTTGATCTGAGCAGTGTTTGAGACTCTAAATCTAACACCTGGTAGTTGAATGACTTCCATTAATGGCCTCGGAGCTCCTGAATAGCTTTTGAAAAAGCAGAATAGACCCACCAGGGCAAAATTGATCCTTTTGTGATTCTGGCTGCACCAGCCTGATGAGGAAGCATTTTCGACCAATCAAAATTAGTTTGAACCCTAGAAGCCAAACTTTCTATTTTTATATTTTTAGAAAATTTTGCCAGCATCCGTTTCAAAAGAAACCTAGAAAAACCCAGAAAAAAGTTTTGTTTTTAGAAAGTTTTCAAAAATAGAAGTTTTCCTAAAATTTAGGGTCAAAAAACTGAGATCTAGGTTTTGTAGACTTGTTCGCTCTAAGCAGACCCAAATTGTCAGATTTTGGAAATTTCGAGTTTTTGACCCTCATGCAAGACATGTAAACCCCAATTTTGACCTTTTTTGACAAATTTGACAAGACTTTTAACCATTTCTGCAAAATGCCTAAGTGTAGCAAAAATTTTAATTTGGGGTACAACAAACAACACTAGAAATCTCAATAACAAAATCGAAAACTAGAAATGTTTCAATTTTTTAGCACAAATGTGATCCCTAGATGGAATCACCTCAAATGGACAAGAGAGTTTTCGTCTTCCAATCCCAATTGGAAGCCTAGAGATTTTTCATCCTCAGATGATAAGATAAACACAAGTGCTCAAGCTTTGGAAAAGGATTTCATTGCAATAAGAAAATAGATGATGTCTTTGATCAATTGCCCTCCTTTGATAAATTCCTTTTGGGCTTCTCAATTTGAATTTCCTTTTTCTTCCTAAAAACTCACTCCAAAGTGTTTAAAAATTCTGTTTAAAATAAAATAATAATAATAACACTTATGTTGCCCCTTTTTAAAATAAAATTGGCAAGGCCAAAATTAAAATATTATTATTAATCATTTCCCTCATTTTATCCCTTAGCCTACAAGGAAAAAAGAAATAGGCTATGGGTTGTCCCCGTGAATTTAACTCTGAAAAGGGAGCATGACACACATTGATTGCTACCACAAATTCATTAAGAACTTTTTCTGGAGGTATCAAGGTGCTAACTTGTGAAATTTGGGTGTATGGGGGGGAGACAAGAGGGAGGGGTTGGTAAATTGCGACATTTAAATGTAAAAACTAAAAAAAAATGAATTCAAAATTGATAAATTAATGACATAATTACATCAAGTACCTAATTATAGGATATAGATGCATTATGGGTGTGTGCGTGCAAGAATTCTATTATGTTTGTTTGAACTTTGAACTCATAAATGAACTCTTAGGAGGAAGTTCATCCTTAGTAATTAGTCTTCCATTTTGCTCCTATGGTCTGCAAGTCTGCATGGCAGCATTCTTCTCTATGCAATTGTGAGAACACTCTTTTATTCCCATCATATCTTAAATGAAATATCCACTCAGATTTAGGCCCTGAACTAAATAAGAGTTTGGGTGGATTTGGATACCTGATTTTCTGTTCGTGAAACAATTTTTGGCTAACATATTCATTGTTTGGAAGCAGATGTCATGCATAGGATTTTTTCTTCACATGACATTCATGAAGGTGGAGACAACACACCTTGTATAGGGCTCACCAGGGATTTTCAGAATTGAACATTGTCCAATTTAGGCTACTGGATATTAACTGTTTCCAACAGCATAAAGTTGATGCCAAGCATGTCACTGGGTTTGGATTTTGCATGCTATTAATTGAGAAATCCTACAATGTTATTTCTTTTGAATTTTACAAGTCTTTAAATGGTTATTCCAATTCCTCGCTGTCTTTGTATCCACAACATGATAACTACAGTTAACTGTTATCTCTGTTGTATTGACCTTAGTTTAGTAAGATTCGTGTATCTGGTTACTTTCAGCTACAAGCAAGCATTCATGCATTGACCATTGTAAAGGTTTATACCTTCATCCGATGATACAAAATGCACATGATGGAAAGGGGAAACGATAAAGATTGATAAGGACTTCTAATAAGAGAGGTTATAATTTAAACTTACAAGTTTACCTCATGCTTGGACCCCATGTTCCATAGCCATGGAGTAAATATATTAAAGCAAGGAAAAAAATCCCTGTTCAACTGTCCTGAAACTGAAGTTGAAAGTACTGTCTCTTGAAGGTTGTCAAGGCAATATACCAATTAATCAACCTCACAGCAGAAGCAGTATTCAGGTTGAAGGAAGTTCAAGAAAATACAGAACCCAACTAGAGGTGTATGATTATTATAGGAGGACATATTTAAGGCTAACCTTTTGGCCTCGGCCATCATAGAATGGGATAAATATATCAGGTAGTCTCCATAGCATGGCCCTGAAGGTAGGTCTCTTTATGTAAAGAATGTGAGTGTAGACTTCATACCCTCAATGCTTGGGCAGGCTTTTTATTTGTGTTAACATCTATAAAATGTTTCTTGTATTTTTGTGTTTTAGGTGTGGGAATCAATCCATTATATAAGGTCACAACTTAAATATATTGCAATATCATTTCTTGTTTGGCTCAAAGTGACTCTTAAATTACTTACCCTAAATTCTTTGTCATTTAACTTGCTTGTTTCATCAAGTCCTTGAGTAATCCCTATTTACATCTAATGTGCTAGGGACCACTACAATATGAAATAGTCTTTATATTCATGATTAAGCTTGCAAAGTGGGTATTACCATGCTTCTTTGGTGTTTCTTGTCATATTGGATAGGTTATTCTTTGATATATATGTGATGAAGTCCTATGAACTTGAGTCGGTACTTCTCAAATAGTTTCAAAGTCTCTTAAATCATCTATTTACCTTTTCCAAATTAGTTATTTACCATTTTACTTATTAAGTTAATTTCTTTCTCATCTATCATATCACTATGAAATACATTCTTTAATACACAGTTTAACAAGCCAAGGAAATACATTTTGGTTTGCTGCTAAGGGCTATGATATTAAGATGAACATATTGCTTTTAGATGAATTGAAATTGATTTTCCGAATTCAGTTGGTATTTTCTTCTTTCAAGAAAATTGGTCTAGACACAATATGTGATTGCTTGTAATGTAAACTGAATTGTGTTCGGTTTTGACAGGTGGTGGTTGACACCGAAGTTCTTCTTATAATTAAGACACGAAAGTCTTTGTTCAACACCCTTACAAAGCATGTTAAAGCTCACCATCCATACAAGTAAGAACAAGCACCCTTGAAAAATATAAGCAGAAAGATGTACAGATTTTATTATCTATATCACATTCAAAGACAAGTAACAATATCTGCTTTAGAGAAAATGTTGTTGCTTTGGTAAGCCTTGCAATGGCCCTTGATGCATGCACATGAAAGATGTATGAAGTGATAATAGGTGCATGCAAGTGAAAGTGTAACATTTACAGTCATTTTGTATAACTTATGCCATACTACATGCTTTCCAAAGGGAAATTTTAAGTACATAATTTTATTGGTGACCATTATTTAATACACATATAGCTCCTTTGTTTACAACAAGCATCTAGATCTGTTCATTCTTCTTCATTTTCATCTTCAGCATTGCTGGAGCTTGGACACATTCTAAGGTATTCTTGTAGGATGGCTTGACTTATTGGAGGGGACATTCAAAGGGAAAGACTTACACGACAAAGGACCTAGCCTTTATAGGTGAATTTGCATGTTTCTTTGGTTGGATCTCAATTCTGTCTGATAGTTCGATCAAATTTTTCTTTTTGATTTTATCCTACTCAACAATTACAAGGGTGTCTAAGTCTGGAAGCCATACATTCTGGAAGAGTATCACTCTATTTAATTGTCATTTTAGAGTTAACTTTCTTGTTGTTTTGTTTTTCTTTTTTGCCTTGCCCTATGCTTGCATAAGATCAAGTCACAACTTAGTTGAAACACCCATTGCTATTATATAACAAGGTTATCTCCTAAGTCACTAAATATAAATTTACATAATTGAAAAAGAAGACATCTTTTACTGATTTGGAATTTTTGACTTTGTAGTTATTGGAGGTCATTATTTAATACATATCCAAGCACTCATTTAAAATAGGGATCTCTATCCCACTATTTTCCATTGGATTCTTCTTTAGAAGATCCTTCCAATATTATTTGTAGATACTCTAACGTGGTTTAGGTTTTTTTTCATGTTCCAAAGCATAGTTCTACCACCCTTGGACATTAAAGGGAACAACTGATGGTACTAGATTTCTAGCAGCTATTTCAACCCTATATTCCTCATCATACAATACCGTAGCTGCCTTGTGCCAATGTTATGGGCTAGTCATATGTTTGAAAGTAAATCATCTCAGAATGTTGGTAATATCTGCTTGGTGGACCTCCATCTAATTAAAGGTGAGGTTGAAGTATGAGCGTGTTACCTCGCAAAGTCATTGACACCTGAGCAATGAATAGTTCTACCAGCCTTGGGCATCAAAGGGAACAATTGATGGTACTAGATTTCTGGCAGCTAGGTCCTGCGTTCCTCTTCATCTAGTATTGCATCAACCCTATGCCAATGTTTGGAGTAGTCCTATGTTTCAAAGTAAATTACTTCATATGGCTAGTGATAACCTCCTAGTTGACCTCCATCAAGTTAAAGGTCAACAGGTTCATTGACACCTAATCAACCAAGTTATTCATTACTTATTCATTACTAAACTATTAACTTTTTTCACAATAAGAAAATTATTTTTAGACTTTTCTATTTATGTATTGGGTCCATTGGCCACATGTTGGAACCTAGGGCTTTGGTACCAAGATGTCAAGCCCCAAAATTTAGACAATTTTAAATAAAATTGATCTATTAAATAGGTGATCAGTATGTTGTCTTAAGTTATCTATGAAACTAGTAAATGCAAGTTGTTTAAAACTAGTCTTATAAAAAATTATTTTTCGTTTGACCATCCTCAAAATTGTGATCTGATTTAGTTTTGAACTTGTCAAACGTCAACTACTTAGTAATTTACTTTATATATCAAACAAATATGTGGAATAATCAAAAAATTCAAATTCATGAATCTAGTTCAATTCAAGTACAACTAAATTATAAATGAATTTCATTTCATTTTAACTTGAAAAATATGCAATTCATGAATCTAATTAATTCAAATACAAAAAAAATCATAAACTTAAAGGAGCCTAAAGTTTCTATTCTACTTGAAGAGTTCATAGATGTGATCGGCACAAGAATGTTGGACAGATTGTTGCCAATATGCAACATCTCACACTACATGGATTTGATTCTAGGTTCTAGTTTTCCTAACAAGGCATTGCACAAAATGAATCCTAACATAAGTGAAGTTGAACAAGCGAGTAGAAGAATTGCTGGAACAAAGTTTGATATAAGAAAGTGTGATTCCTTGTGCAATACTTGTGCCAAAGGAGGATTGGATGATGTGCATCGACTCTCATGTGATCAACAATATCATCAAGTATAAGTTTCCATTGTTGTGCGTGGATGATTTGATGGATTGCCTGAGTGGTGCACATTACTTTTCCAGTATAAAACTCAAGAGTATCATCAAATTAGAATTAGAGTAGATGAATGGAACATTGCATTTAGAATTAAGACTTGTAAGAGTGGCTACTGGTGCCATTTTGGTTGATGAATGCCTCCAATCATGTTCATGAGGTTGATAAACAAGGTTTTGAAGCCTCTTCTTTGCAATTTTGTGGTTGTTCTTTGACATTTTGGTGTTCAACAAGGTGAGGGAGGAGCATCTTGCACACCTATGACAATTGTTGATGCAATTGAGGAGAGAAAATTTGCACATTAACTTGAAGAATGTGCATTCATGAGGAAGGAACTTCTATATTTGGGGCTTATAATATCACAAGATGGATCTAGTAAAGTTTCAAGAAAGTGTTGAGTGGCTAGAACTAAGGAGCACAAATAAGGTCATAAGTTTCCATGAGTACATGAGCTTCTAGAGGAAGTTCATCAAGAACTTCAGTGACTTATGTACAGTCTTAGTGTATTGCAAGAAAAAAGGCAAGTTTGAGTAGATGATTGCTACTGCAAAAGATATTTGTGCCCTCAAAGAAGGTGACAGAAGAGCCCATGCTAGCACTCCTAGACTCTGGAAAGTGTTCCAATTTGGCTGTGATACCATCAAAACGACAATTGTTACTGTCAATTAGAGTCTTGGCAATCTACTCAAATGTCTAGTAGGAGAGAAGACTATATGTAATGGGACTTTGTGTTGGTGCAAAAAAAGTTTGTGTACAACAACTTGATGAACAAATCATCAAGGAAGACGCCATATCAAGTAGCATATGGGACATCCCTACATATTGTCATAGATTTGTTGAGATTGGAATTGTTTGAATTAGGTGTCATACACCTTATTCCTAATTTTGAATTATTTATTAATTGTATTATTTTACTATGCTCTCATGGAAAACAGTAACCCAATTTAACTTGGCCAATATGCCATGTGTATTCATTTGTAAAAGCATTTATGTCGTGTAAGATGTGTAATAGCATCTATGACATTGTAAGATGCATGAAAGATTTTATGACATTTGTACGATCATGTAAGAGGGATGCTACAAAGTAGACTAGGAATCTTGACCCATTTATGACATGTAAGAATGATACATGATAAAACATCTTGCTAAAGGATGTAAATGACAAAATGGTGTGCCCAAGTTTGGTGGGAGGATATGACATGTTTATGACATGTAAGGGAATATTCTATTAATAGTTTGTTGACCCATCCCATCATGAGGTGTGAATTGTGAGTATTTTGTCATGTCCCCGAAATAGAACACCAAAATATAAAAATAACTAAGCGTTGAAATGCAAATAAATAAAGTAATGACAAAAATACATATTAAAAATATATACACATATTAATAGTTTAATATTATTATAATTATCAATTTAAAATATTATATTCACAAATATTAAAATATATAAACTAATATATATATATATAAAAGCAAACTATAAATATCATAATAATAAGGATATTCACAAGAAAATAATATTATTTAAATAAGACTAAGCCTTTGTTAAATAAATAAATAATAATCATAAAGGCATCGATACTAATAAAGAGGCATATTAATTATTATAAGCAACAGCCACGTTAAGGTAAAAGACAGCAATTATAGTTAATGGCTATTTTATGAAAGGAAACGAATGAAAGGAAGTACCCCTTGTTCAGAGATATGAAGTGGTGCCTCCTTGCAAAGAGACAAAAGGGGTATAAATAGAAGGAGAGATAGAGGAGGGAAAAGGCATCGAATGGAATAAAGGAATGGGAATAAGCAGAAAGGGAATAACAGCAGCAACAGTGGTGTATGTAATTCTGATCCATGCTTTATTTAATATAGGAATGGCCATAGCAGCATAATGAGGGTTCCAAGTTTAATCATTAGAATATACTTATGATTCAGACTTAGTAAATAACTTAAGTATCTTATAAGATCAGATTTATGAGTTAATATTGTGATAAGTCTTTTATGTAGAATCAAAGGACAGTCGATATATGTGCTTATTATCATTTGCCTCCATTTATAACATGTTCAGAAATTTATATCTATATACACTGCTAATATGCATACCTGTAATCAGTCACTTGCTTATATTATTTTGTTCATGTTCCACCATGATAGAGGAAAAGAAGGATTATAGAGGGAATGCTGCAAAGGGGTCTCTACTAGATATGCCACCTGGGAGGGGACAAGATGAGCCCATGAAGGGCCAAGGGGGTACTTGCCTTTGGGGTCAAAGCGAACTGCCTTTGGGTCTAGATTGATCACTGGAGTAACCATTGTAATCCCGCCCTTCCACCATGGTGCAACAAGTAGGGAGGATCACTTATGGGAAATGGAGTAAGGATGATGATAAGGATATTGAGAGTCTCACTAGGTCACCTCATATGAATGGCATGAGCCACATGAGGCCTAGGGGATCCTCCTCATATGCATGGCATGCGCCACATGAGGAGGAAGAGACCGAGATATCCTATCAACGCCCTCTTCCATGTTCCCATAATAGAACAAACCCAAGGTAGGTTAGTGATTGGGTTAGTTAGTCCATTATGAAGTTGCTAACATTATCTATGAGATTCAATTTAGAGTTACTTATATCTAATTTTGATGTTCAATGTGAAGCACTAATATTCTACTGATTAGGCTATTTTGGTGATGGATCTCTAACTTGTTTACAAGGACTAAATCAATCCAAGGTATTCCCTAGAGCCCATTGCTTGGAAAATTGATAATTTAGAATAGATTTGATATAACTCCTATCAGGGACATTACAGATAATTATAATCTGTTAACCAGAATGATTATGGTGATGATTTCCAATCTATGTGCAAGACTTCAATCAAGGTTTCAATCAAGTGAAAAGTATTCTCTAGCCCATTTTGTTATTTGGAAATTAAGGATTTAGCGAAAATTTAGGGCATTCCCAATTAGGGACATTACAAGTGGTATCAGAGCATCTTTCCTGCTATCCTACGTATGTTTCATGTATTACGTGAATGCTTCATGCCACCTATGTATGTGTATTCAAGTGTATACTCTGTGGCTTAAGTGTATTCAAGTGTATACTCTGTGGCTTATGTGTATTCAAGTGTGTACCTTGTGACTTATATGTATTCAAGTGTATTCAAGCATATACTTTGTGGCTTAAGTGTATACTTTGTGACTTTTGTGTATTCGAGTGTATACCTTGCGAATTATATGTATTCAAGTGTATACTTTGTGACTTAAGTGTATTCAAGTGTATACTTTGTGGCTTATGTGTATTCAAGTGTATACCTTGTGGCTTATGTATATTCGAGTGTATTCAAGTGTATACCTTGCGGCCTATATGTATTCGAGTGTATTTAAGTGTATACCTTGCAACTTGTGTGTATTCAAGTGCATACCTTGTGGCTTATGTGTATTTAAGTGTACACTTTGTGACTTACGTGTATTCAAGTGTATGATTTGCAAACTACATGCTTTGTGACTTGCGTGCACTCATGTATACGTGTATTCATGCAAATTACGTATTTAAGTGTATACTTTACATGTATACTTTGTGTCTTCTTGTACTTGTGCGTATACTTCATGTATTATTTGCATATATGCTTCATGCTTCTTGTGTATACTCTATGTATTACGTATACTCGTGCCTCATATTTATACTTTATGTATCACATGTATCTATGTGTTACTTCATGTATCCTCAACGAGATGTGTTCTTATAATTACTTCGTGCTTAAAAAGTCTGAAAATTTTTAAAATGTTGTCTATCAGGTTGTTTGAGCTGGTTGGTTTTTTGCTTGAGCTACTTGGTTGTGTGTTGGAGCTACTTGGTTATGTGCTTGAGCTACTTGATTGCATGCTTGAGTTGGTTGTCTACTTGCTTGAGCTGGTTACTTGCGTTCTTGAGCTAGTTGCCTACTTGCTTGAGTTGGTTACTTGCGTGCTTGAACCACTTGCCTACTTGCTTGAGCTGGTTGCTTGCATGCTTGAGCTACTTGTCTACTTTCTTGAGTGCTTGAGCTACTTGCCTACTTGCTTGAGCTGGTTGCTTGTGTGCTTGAGCTACCTGCTTGTCTACTTGAGCTACTTACTTGCCTGTGTGCTTGTTCCTGTGTGCTTGAGCTGGTTGCTTGCTTGCTTGAGCTACTTGTTTGCCTACTTGAGCTACTTGCCTGTGTGCTTGAGCTACCTGCTTGCTTGCTTGAGCTACTTGTTTGTATGGTTGAGCTACTTGTCTATGTGGTTGAGGTGCTTGCGTGTCTACTTCACCTACTTGTTTGCTTGCTTCAATTGCTTGCTTGCCTCTTTGTCAAACCTTGAATTGAATAAGACCTCAGACTTAGTAAACGTCTACTACATCTAATCTTACCCTGTTGTACTTCATTTACACTATTTCATTTTGAAATTGACTATCTTCATTATTACACTACTTCAATTTTATTATGTAATTAAAACAATGGCAATGCATGTAACCTACAAATCAATCCCGAGGAGATCATTCCTCACCATTCAACCTTGAGATAAATTAGTATTGAACATGAGGATATGCCAAGAGGACAAATGTCCTCCAATTGATTGGGGAGATGCGACAAGATTGGGATGTCATTGTAAACCCATGAATTTAAATCCTTCTACGGAATGACCATGGATGATAATTGATTACTTGTTCATCTCTTCACCTTAGAACTTGCACTTGAGAACTACCTAGGAAATATATAAGGATATAAAATTACCTATGAATTGTGATAAGATAATGTTTGGAGTTGTGATTGCTTGAGGACAAGCAATCTTGGGCGGGGTGGACTGTCATGTCCCCGAAATAGAACACCAAAATATAAAAATAACTAAGCGTTGAAATGCAAATAAATAAATAAAGTAATGATAAAAATACATATTAAAAATATATACACATATTAATAATTTAATATTATTATAATTATCAATTTAAAATATTATATTCACAAATATTAAAATATATAAACTAATATAAATGAATATATATATATATATATATATAAACAAAAGCAAACTATAAATATCATAATAATAAGTATATTCACAAGAAAATAATATTATTTAAATGAGACTAAGCCTTAGTTAAATAAATAAATAATAATCATAAAGGCATCAATACTAATAAAGAGGCATATTAATTATTATAAGCAACTGCCATGTTACGGTAAAAGGCAGTGTTCCACAGAGTTTCGGGGACGGGGACGGGGGGACGGCGGGGGACGCGTTTCTGAGATGGGAGACGGGGGCCCTAAGTTTGGGGACGGCAGGGGGACTGCGGGGGGACGGCGGCGGGGGGGTGGTGGGGGAGCGGCGCTGAAATACATATAGTACTTAAAAAATTAGTTATAAAAAGATATATAACAATATAATTATATAACTGTAGAAGCCTAAGGAATAAGTAAAGTTAACACATAAAAACAAAACTTAAAACTTAAAATGTTTAAAGTTTAAACACAATAACACATTGCAATTGTATATCATTTCATTGAACTAGTGAACCATTGAACATTGAAAATCAAAATGAAAATATATACATTGGAAAATGCAACAAGAACTAGATGTTTCATAATTTGAGTTTCATAATCATGATTCATGAATCATAATTACAATCAACTATCCCTGTATCATCAATGTTCAAACTTCAAAACTTCAAAAACAGAGTACAAAATAGTAAATGCTAATAGTAAATGGCTCCAGGCTAATGGCCTCATGCCTCTGGAAGTCTCCTAGAAGTTTCCTTCGAGTCTCCCAGATTTTCCTTGGAGTCTCCTAGAAGTTTCCCTTGAGTCTCCCAAAGGAGTTTCCTTGGGTGGAGGGGACTTCTGGAAGTCTCCCCTAGTTTCCCTGAGTCTCCAGAAGTTTCCCAGAAGGGGACTTCGGGGGGACGGGGGGACTTCGGGGGGGACGGCGGAGAAACGGGGGGACGGTGGAGGGCTTCCTAGGCGTCTCCCCGTCTCGGAACGGGTGGTTTTTCCGGGGGGACGCGTCCCCGTGGAACACGTAAAAGGTAGCAATTATAGTTAATGGCTATTTTATGAAAGGAAACGAATGAAAGGAAGTACCCCTTGGCCAGCGATATGAAGTGGTGCCTCCTTGCAAAGAGACAAAAGGGGTATAAATAGAAGGAGAGATAGAGGAGGGAAAAGGCATCGAATGGAATAAAGGAATGGGAATAAGCAGAAAGGGAATAGCAGCAGCAACAGTGGTGTATGTAATTCTGATCCATGCTTTATTTAATATAGGAATGGTCAGAGCAGCATAATGAGGGTTCCAAGTTTAATCATTAGATATAATTATGATTCAGACTTAGTAAATAACTTAAGTATCTTATAAGATCAGATTTATGAGTTAATATTGTGATAAGTCTTTTATGTAGAATCAAAGGACAGTCAATAGATGCGCTTATTATCATTTATCTCCATTTATAACATGTTCAGAAATTTATATCTATATACACTGCTAATATGCATACCTATAATCAGTCACTTGCTTATATTATTCTGTTCAAGTTCCACTATGATAGAGGAAAAGAAGGATTACAGAGGGAATGCTGCAAAGGGGTCTCTACTAGATACGCCACCTGGGAGGGGACAAGATGAGCCCACAAAGGGCCGAGGGGGTACTTGCCTTTTGGGTCAAAGGGTACTGCCTTTGGGTCTAGATTGATCACTGGAGTAACCATTGTAATCCCGCCCTTCCACCATGGTGCAACAAGTAGGGAGGATCACTTATGGGAAATGGAGTAAGGATGATGATAAGGATATTGAGAGTCTCACTAGGTCACCTCATATGAATGGCATGAGCCACATGAGGCCTAGGGGATCCTCCTCATATGCATGGCATGCGCCACATAAGGAGGAAAAGACTGAGATATCCTATCAACGTCCTCTTCCATGTTCCCATAATAGAACAAACCCAATGTAGGTTAGTGATTGGATTAGTTAGTCCATTATGAAGTTGCTAACGTTATCTATGAGATTCAATTTAGAGTTACTTATATCTAATTTCGATGTTCAATGTGAAGTACTAATATTCTATTGATTAGGCTATTTCGGTGATGGATCTCTAACTTGTTTACAGGGACTAAATCAATCCAAGGTATTCCCTAGGGCCCATTGCTTGGAAAATTGATAATTTAAAATAGATTTGATACAACTCCTATTAGGGACATTACAGATAATTATAATCTGTTAACCAGAATGATTATGGTGATGATTTCCAATCTATGTGCAGGACTTCAATCAAGGTTTCAATCAAGTGAAAAGTATTCTCTAACTTATTTTGTTGTTTGGAAATTAAGGATTTAGGGAAAATTTAGGGCATTCCCAATTAGGGACATTACATATTCTTACCATGGCTTGAGATGGAGGCATCAATCATTCTTTTTGTAGGGCTGTTTTGCTAGTTTTCCTCCAAGATTGAAGATTGTTATCTCCATGGAAGACATAGATCATGTATTGTAACATTGTGGTTGGTGGAAATATATTGGTTTCATTACTTTGGAGGGTGGGTTTTTCCCAGGGTATATCTATGTCATTTTTGTTCTTTTGGTTGCTTTTATTATTCTTCCTCTCTCATTCATGTTTCCTTTCTAGGTGTTGTTTATATAATATTCTCCTCATAGGATCAATATGGAAATACCTCCATATTTAGTAGTTGAGCTTTGTTTTGAGTTTAACTACTAAGGGGTTTGTGGGTATATTTCCTTACAAGAATATGGTAGGCATGTGAGCACAAAAGCTAAAGGCTTTGCATAGCACATAAAAAAGGTACGTGTGCAAGTTCAAATCATTATGGTTTTGATATAAAAATTGTCTTTGAGCTGAACATTCATAATGAGGGTTTCTCATAGAATTCTCAAGATATAGCACATTTATGACAAGAAATGCCAATTCACATTAAATTTCCAGAATTTCAATAAATTACCAGTTTCAGATAAATTAACCTCATATTTAATATTGCTGCTCAGATTACAAAATAATCTTGACATAACACCATGTGAGACTGTATTCAATAAATATTAAAATATTTGCTAACCTATAATTGTACCCTCAAATTTGGACAAGCAAGCCTCTGAATTTTCTTGCAATGAGTAACCGTATGGCAGCAATTCTTATATCACTGGGCAAAGTAAATGTATGGCAACATTAAGAAGGAAGTATGGCCTCTAGGAATTAGCCGCCACCCGCTTCCTTAATTGCATACTCCAATCACCAATGTTGAACATTCAAACCTGACGTGGGAGCTATAGACCAATATAACTTGATCACTACTAGCACAAAAAGAAAGTGATGCCTTTTGTTGAGTTCTTAGACTCCACTCAGCTCCACGTCACCTTTCTTGGCTCTTCTCAACTTGTACGGCATTTATATTAATTTCTGTAACTCTTCCAAAGTGTACAACTCTTCAAATGTACGGCTGCTCCTTCCCAATTCTCACGTTGACTTCCCAAGCTGCGATTCATAGAATAAATATATATGTATTGCCATTTGAAATACAAATGCGGCAACTTTTGTGGGTGTAGTTAATAGTTTAAATGCATCACACCTTTAATACTTTTGACTATTCAAAGCCTCCGAAAGACCCCAAACCTCCTACGCAGCCTTAGTACAATGCCACGACTCACATTAATATATAGTCGATTCTTTGCACAAAAATGAATCGATTTCAAAGATAATCAATTCACCCTTTTCACACGTCCCCACTATATTTATTGTATCCCTTTCATGCCTTTAATGATATCTCTGGTAAGAGAAATAGGGATATAAACCTGTATATCAGCATCCATATATATATACAATATTACCTGAAATGTCCACCTGTAGATAACCCAATATTCGTTACTAAAATCTCTGCAAATAATCTTCAACAAACCCTGAAATTTGTTTCCAGAAAAAACTTCACAAATTTCCTCAACTCGATCAACCAATCATTGAAGCACAGATGTGAATCTTGAATGAATCTGCCAATCACCACCTAGGGAGGAATCTTTCACCACTGAAATTGGATACCCGTAGGAATTCCCACCTAGGGTTTAGGACTCTGAAGAGCTCCACCAAAATACCAAACCAAATAAAATAATAATCCAGCATAATGCACAAATTATCTCACTTCCCTTTTTATAACCATCCAAGAATCCCTTTTTAAATTTCCTGCCAAAACATATTAGCACTTTATTATAAAGTGACTTTATAAAATATCTCTTAAATATTTACTCAACGTCACTTTATAATAACACTATAATTTAATTATTTAATATTCCCTTTTTAAATATACTTTTTGCCAGGCAATATCAAATAATTAAATTAATACCCAAGTGGCGAATCAGAAAATGGGGACATTACATTGCACGACCTTGCACCACACAATTAAATTGTGTACGCCCAAGAAAAGTCAACGAATGTCAATATGTTTGAGTATAGTGCCAATAGTAGGGCAACTTCTATTAGATGGCAATGATTAGATTTTGCGATGGTTTGCTTGGTTTGAAATATCAGGGAAGCATGAATATCAAATTTAGTAAGGAATGGTATGAATGTCTTTTGGTACACTACACATCTTTACCTTGTAGTTAGGATTTCCTCCTAGGTGCACATTAATGGTAGATTGTAATGTCCCCATTTTTAGCACTGCATTTCTCAGTGATCGATGGCCTATTCCCGGAGTGCTGTCGGCTAGTCAGAGGCAGAATTAGGGTTTCCAACTGTCTGGTGGGTTCTCATGAAGATTTAGGGTTCTGCTTGTTGGAGTTTGGGGCTTTGGATTGCGGATTCTTTCTGGGTTTTCAGAGAGCTTCGCAATGGTGGCGCATGCATCGCATTCTGAGCAACTTCTTGAATTTACTATTTTTAGTAAATTCTATATTTAGCAGTGGTCCAGTCAGCACCAGCTCAGTCAACTTTCCTTCACTTGCAGTTCATTGGATGATCATGATTTTTGGCGTAAGAGGTTCATTTTGGAGAAATAAGTTATTTAAAGTCAATAATGTTTTATTTTATAAAATAACCCCTTGTCCTAGCAATATGACTTTAAGTCATTTTAAAGAAGGGGATTTTGAGGGTTATTCTTTCATGAGGAACATATTGCAACTTTTCCTAAAGTTAATTGCTCAAGTGGAATTGGACGCCAACCTTGAGAGATGTTATATTATTTTAAAAGTGATTTTTATCTCTAGAGGAATGGGACGCCATTTAGAGGGAGCAGATAAAACAAAGTTAGAAAACCTAAAAGTGTCTTGTGGTGGGGCGCACTTCTTAGGGTTTTCAAGAGATCTTCTCGAAGGTCTATGTAAGGAGGCTACTTTTATTTTTTTGCATTATCTTTTTCTACAGGAATGTCATGCCGCCGGATTGGCTCTGGGATTGCTTCGAGGAATGAAAGCCTCCTGGCTTGGCATTACTTCTCGCTTGAAAGATAGCGACTAGTGGTGAGATAGTGTAGTTTGAGAGCATTGTATTGGGGTTTGTGCATTGTAGTCAGTGTGTGGCTTTGTAGATCAGATTTATGCATATTAGAGGGATTCTAGAATTGCATTTTCTTCATAGCAGATTGATGTTTTTAATCACAAGTCAAAAAATACAAAAAAAGTTGTTTTGGGTATTGTCTCATTGGTTTTCTCTGTTGGCAGCGACCCTTCATGAATATTTGCAGATTTTAATATGAAGCTTATGATTTTATAAAGCAAATTCGTCATTCCTTGTAGGGCGCACTTTCTGGAGTGCCTTGGGATCCGTGCCATTAATTAATAGCCACTTTTAGCTGCCTTTTCTTATAAGTAAACTAGGCGCCATCATTTTATAGGTCCATTGCATCAAACTTGAAGTCTTTTGGGTCTGTTTAGGGTGTTATACGAGCAAATTAGTGGATTACAGGCATGCTGGTTTTACATTTAAAAGTGCAGATCTGTACAAATCAGAATCTTAAATCTGGTTCTTGAGTGAAGAAATCAGTCTTGGTATCTTCATTAAGCAAGGAGAATCCTCTTATTAGATGTTCGTTGAATTGTTCTAACTTCATGCTCTTGGCAGGCGAATTCTTCTCATATTGTAAGCTGAACAGTAGTACTGGCAGCAGTTCTTAATCTTGCTTAATTCTGATTTGTAATGCTTATCTTACATTCTGAAGTAGCTTTGTAATAATTTATATCTCCGTCATATGGTAGCTCCCATTCCGTCTCGGTCTGGAAAGCACATTCTTGACGTCGAGTATTTTCAGCATCATTGCTTATTTCCTTTCATAGCATTGTAATTCTTACACTCCGCCATATGGTCGCCTCAACTCCATACTGGATTGGGTAGCACATACTTGGTGTTGAGTTCCCTTTCAGTACTTGTAGTGGTAGAAGATCCTCTGACCATATGCTCGCCATCATCGGCGCCATTCTTGGTTAGAGTTCCTTCCAGTTCTGTTTTTGCATTCAGATCCTCTGACCAATGCTCACACCTTGCCCTCATCGGGACCCTGGTGTACATTCTGGTTAGAGTTGTTTCAGTATCGTTCTGGTTTAGAGCTAACCCTAACGACTGTGGATTGCTCTGCTTGTTGCAATTGAAAATTTGAAAAAATTTGGCTCGGAATATTTCAGTGGTATCAGAGCCAAGATCCTGCCATCCTGTGCCCAACAGAGTTCACTTGACAGATGAGTGACAGAGATACCAGATACTACGTACAGAGAGAGATGACTACAGAGAAGTCTCTACTTGAGTTAATGCATGAACTGTTTACGCTAATGAAGGATCCTGACATAAGGTGGGGAATCAGAAAGATTTATGCGAAGTCTGAAAGTCGGGATAGAAAGGTGCACATGTCACATCAGAATGATCGTGAGCTTGATGAAGATACCGTGGCAAGTGAAGAGTTAAGGGTAGAGCCCCATAATACTTCCCTTGACTTGCATGTAATAGGAAGTGATGAAGATCAGCTTGGTGAAAAGAACAGAACGACAGTCTTGAGTCCTAATAAGGATTTAACCTATGAAGGTCTTGAAGCTAAGGGCTGCACTGAAGGTTTTAGTAGTACTGTTGTATGGGACGAGTTTGTTGAAGAAGAGCAAGTAGAAGGAAGTACTGATGGTCCCTTTGAATCAGCCTATGAGCATTGCCAAAGTGATGAAGTTGGTAATGATTCTAACATGACTGTACCACCTCGTGTTGAAGAATTGGTGGTGGATAGTTTTACTCTTGTTGCTGTCTCAATTCCCCAAGAAGTTCCACATGAAGAAATCAGTGACATACTTTCTCATGATGGTTCCATAAAAGATAATGAAGGTGAAGCTTTCGAAACAAGCAGTATCGAAGAATCTTCACTTCATTTCGGTGGTGACATTGTTGGACTTGGGTTTGACCAGCAAACCAAACTATTGGAAGAAAATGTTTTTGAAGATATCAGCTTAAGAGATTCAGGATCTGACTTATTCATTGAGTCAATACTTCCAGTGAAGCATGAAAAACCTCTTCCTATTGATCATCTCAGTCAACCCCTTGGCATTTGGGATCCAGGTGTGTTGGCACCAAGGTATGATAAAGAACCTTTGTGGGATGAATTTCCCTTTGATCCAGATGAAGATCAAAAATCAGATTGCATGGCACACTATGAGGTGGCCATTGAAGAGGAAGTTGTCATCGAAGAAGAAGAGTGTTCAAAGAAGCTCCATAATGATCTCTTTGAAATGGTTGCAGCCACTCAAGAAGAAAATGTTTCTACAGAAACCTTCCGAACAACAGATGATTATGATCCTTTGAGCAAGTTGGATGCGGCTATAATGTTTGATCAAGAAGACAGTGATGAAGAAGAAGAGCTAGAGGACCATATGGCTCTTGAAGGGGAAAGAGTTAAAGAGGTTTACAAACACAAGTCTGACTTTTCCATTCATGAAGTTGATTGCAAACATAGAGTCGAAGAAATCATGGAGAACGATCATCTCCATGGCATTGAGCATTATCAGCATGTGGGTGGTAAAGTACAAGGATGTTGGAGCAGCATTGAGGGCAGCAAAGACAAGGGGCAAGGTTCTGATCTTCAGTTGCAGCCTATCAGCAGTTCATCATCTTTGAATTCTCATGATTGGGACAGACAATTCATGGTGTCCGTTGACAAGGAAGTGCAAACTCTATCCCTATTTGATCACACACTTAGCTTGGTTGAAGAGTTGTACTGGAAGGCTCAGCTTGAAGAGAGACAAAGAGGAGTGAACGATGAAGTTGCTCTTCCCAATCTGCAACTTATCAGAAACTCTTGGGTAACCTTGAAGTCCGAGTACATGCACTTGGTTGAAGATCGTGATCACGCCCTTGAAGTCGCACAAAGGACCATTTGTGCTTCTCAAGATAGAGAGAGGGAGTTTGATGAACTTTCTCTGAAACTTGAATCAACAAGAGTTACGCTAGAAGAAACTCAAATGGCATTTACAGAGGTAGAAAATCAGTTTGCTGATTTCAAATTTTTCACAAAGCAAGAGAATGTAAAAAGAGCTGAAGAAATCCAGCAAGTGATTGGAGAACTTGATTGTCTTCAAGAGGAGTTCGATCTTGTAAGCATCACAAGGAAATCAGAAGTTGTATGTGCCGATTTGGGGCAGCGAAACGAAAGGAAGGGCTTCCAAGTCTTTGACAATCCCTTCTTTGAAGTGGGTGCTGAAGCAACTTATGACAATCCTCTCTTTGTTTTGAAAAATGAGTCAAGTAGTGAAGTGACCAAGCATGAGGTCAAGCATGAACTCCAATCTAAGGATGTTTTGATATCACTCCATGAGGATGTGCCACGTATGTTGATTAGTAATGAATACATAAGTGGGTTTGAGGGTGGAGTCTCTACATGGGAAGTGTTGATTCGAGGAGATTTCAACATCTCCGACACCAAGGTGTTAACAAAGCAAGACTTGGTAGCTGCTGGTAACTTCATTACAGCAGCAAGGAGCAAAGATTTCAGTCTTGTTACTCATGAAGAAGGGAAGAAAGATGGACCAGAACTTGGTGTTTGCATGCTTGTCAATCCATCCCTTTGGTTGAACAATACTTTGGCACATATTAGTCTATTTTTGGATTTGGATTTGAGGTCATTTAATATTTCATGCTCCAATGTTGTTGAAGCTTTCATGGATAGGCTTCAAAGGTTCACTAGCGGAGGCATCAATCTCTTCAGTATGCACTTGATCCTTACTAGCACTTGGGGATGTGTTGAGTTTTCTTTTCAGTATGTTGGAAATCACTTTCAGTTGGGTATCCATGCTTGGGATCCTCAATATGGGTTGATAGAGCTTATTACTTGTGGAAAGAAGAATTTTTGGAGGGATAAGGATCAAAATTTCAGTATTAAAGGTGCTGTTACTTTCCTTACCAGCCCTTTGATGGTTCCATTTGTTGATGAACAAATGGATTGGAGAGAAATTTTGAGTAAGGGTCGGAGAGATGAACGATTGATTGTTCTTGAGAGTGATCCTTGGCTAAGACGAGCAGATTTTGAGACTCGTGCTTGCTGATTGGAGGCAGACCAGTCACCGTACATGGGGAGTTACTCTCATTCAAGAGAGTTGGTTCATCACTTCTTGCCAAAAAGGTGGTAGTTTTCAGTTGGACATTGCTCTAGTTTGTTCTCCAGCCACTTGGGAGGTGTCACCTTGCAACTCGATGCTCATTTCACAATCTCACATTTGGGAATTTCTTTGGTGCTGCTGTTTTTTCTTGTGTAAAGTGCTAAAATCAGATTGCTCTTCGCTGACTTTAGCCTTGAACAGCAGAGACTATTTGTTCCTTCACACCAATTCTATTCTCGGGGTTCATCTTATGGAGGCTTGTGATGATAACTTTGATAGTTCTCTCTCATTGTTGGTTCAGGGCAGCGAACTACCACTTGTTTTGATTCATCATTCTGAGATTCATGAGGTTGGGACTATGAGAGTTTTCTGTAGTCTTCATGGTGGTACCAGTATAATTCAGATGAGGCATAGTAGATCCCTGTGGAGACATGAGTATGAATTTGTTGAGCTCTTGCAAAGGATTGCTTTCCTCCTTGCAAGAAGATTGGAAGATGTCACATCTGCAATCATGACTTCGTTTATTACCATGTGGAGGTGTGCTGAGGAGATTGATTTTGAATTGAGTAGCTTATCTTTCTTCTTGCCTAGAATTATGATTGACAGTGGTGTGGTTGATACTGTTGATTCGGGGCATCGTGGACATGAGATGTTGCATGATATTGATCTCAGTCCTTTAAGATCTTTCAGTTTGGGTAACATGGATGGTAACACCTTGGAGTTACAAGGAAGGGTAGTGCAACATTGGCATGATGTTTTCACTGATGTGATCAGAGTAGCGCGGCATCGGCATGGTGGGTCCTTCCTAAGACGGATTTGGGAACTTGGGATCATACTTGTTTGGGTATGGATCAGTCTTAATTTTTCTGGAGTTATGGTGGTATTGCTTGAGGACAGGCAATTTTGGGAAGGGCGGACTGTAATGTCCCCATTTTTAGCACTGCATTTCTCAGTGATCGATGGCCTATTCCCGGAGTGCTGTCGGCTAGTCAGAGGCAGAATTAGGGTTTCCGACTGTCTGGTGGGTTCTCATGAAGATTTAGGGTTCTGCTTGTTGGAGTTTGGGGCTTTGGATTGCGGATTCTTTCTGGGTTTTCAGAGAGCTTCGCAATGGTGGCGCATGCATCGCATTCTGAGCAACTTCTTGAATTTACTATTTTTAGTAAATTCTATATTTAGTAGTGGTCCAGTCAGCACCAGCTCAGTCAACTTTCCTTCACTTGCAGTTCATTGGATGATCATGATTTTTGGCGTAAGAGGTTCATTTTGGAGAAATAAGTTATTTAAAGTCAATAATGTTTTATTTTATAAAATAACCCCTTGTCCTAGCAATATGACTTTAAGTCATTTTAAAGAAGGGGATTTTGAGGGTTATTCTTTCATGAGGAACATATTGCAACTTTTCCTAAAGTTAATTGCTCAAGTGGAATTGGACGCCAACCTTGAGAGATGTTATATTATTTTAAAAGTGATTTTTATCTCTAGAGGAATGGGACGCCATTTAGAGGGAGCAGATAAAACAAAGTTAGAAAACCTAAAAGTGTCTTGTGGTGGGGCGCACTTCTTAGGGTTTTCAAGAGATCTTCTCAAAGGTCTATATAAGGAGGCTACTTCTATTTTTTTGCATTATCTTTTTCTACAGGAATGTCATGCTGCCGGATTGGCTCTAGGATTGCTTCGAGGAATGAAAGCCTCCTGGCTTGGCATTACTTCTCGCTTGAAAGATAGCGACTAGTGGTGAGATAGTGTAGTTTGAGAGCATTGTATTGGGGTTTGTGCATTGTAGTCAGTGTGTGGCTTTGTAGATCAGATTTATGCATATTAGAGGGATTCTAGAATTGCATTTTCTTCATAGCAGATTGATGTTTTTAATCACAAGTCAAAAAATACAAAAAAAGTTGTTTTGGGTATTGTCTCATTGGTTTTCTCTGTTGGCAGCGACCCTTCATGAATATTTGCAGATTTTAATATGAAGTTTATGATTTTATAAAGCAAATTCGTCATTCCTTGTAGGGCGCACTTTCTGGAGTGCCTTGGGATCCGTGCCATTAATTAATAGCCACTTTTAGCTGCCTTTTCTTATAAGTAAACTAGGCGCCATCATTTTATAGGTCCATTGCATCAAACTTGAAGTCTTTTGGGTCTGTTTAGGGTGTTATACGAGCAAATTAGTGGATTGCAGGCATGTTGGTTTTACATTTAAAAGTGCAGATCTGTACAAATCAGAATCTTAAATCTGGTTCTTGAGTGAAGAAATCAGTCTTGGTATCTTCATTAAGCAAGGAGAATCCTCTTATTAGATGTTCGTTGAATTGTTCTAACTTCATGCTCTTGGCAGGCGAATTCTTCTCATATTGTAAGCTGAACAGTAGTACTGGCAGCAGTTCTTAATCTTGCTTAATTATGATTTGTAATGCTTATCTTACATTCTGAAGTAGCTTTGTAATAATTTATATCTCCGTCATATGGTAGCTCCCATTCCGTCTCGGTCTGGAAAGCACATTCTTGACGTCGAGTATTTTCAGCATCATTGCTTATTTCCTTTCATAGCATTGTAATTCTTACACTCCGCCATATGGTCGCCTCAACTCCATACTGGATTGGGTAGCACATACTTGGTGTTGAGTTCCCTTTCAGTACTTGTAGTGGTAGAAGATCCTCTGACCATATGCTCGCCATCATCGGCGCCATTCTTGGTTAGAGTTCCTTCCAGTTCTGTTTTTGCATTCAGATCCTCTGACCAATGCTCACACCTTGCCCTCATCGGGATCCTGGTGTACATTCTGGTTAGAGTTGTTTCAGTATCGTTCTAGTTTAGAGCTAACCCTAACGACTGTGGATTGCTCTGCTTGTTGCAATTGAAAATTTGAAAAAATTTGGCTCGGAATATTTCATAGATGACTTCCATTAGTCCTCAAATTCTGTGTAGATCAGATCTTTATATGTTGGCACTATTTATTGGAGATGCTTGGTCATTTGTAGGGTTTGGTCTCCTAGACAATTCAACTAGTTGTAGGTTTCAACTTCTAATGGGTTTTGGGTACAGCTTAGGAGTGTGCTTAGAAAAATTGTGTAGCATAAATCTTTGCATACATTTCTGTAAGGGTTGAATAGCACAGTGCATGTCAAATTTCACATATAGGTGGTTCTTTTGTATTTCTTTCACTTCTGTATAGAAATATAAATGTTTTTTCTTTTGATTTCCATTGTTCTTCCTTGTTTAGCTTCCATTTGTGTACTTTGCGTGCTCATTGTGGGTTGTTCATTCAATCTACATTCTGCTGCTGCACCACATTGTTGGAAACGCATAAGTTGTAACACTAGAGATTATGTGCAAAGTTGTTAAATAATACATTTCATTGTGTACATTTGATCAAAGATAAAACAATGTCAAGGATTTGTGCTCTAGAAATTTTGGTATTAATTTGGCTTGATTGTGCAAGGGATTTTAACAGATCCCTTGTTATGAAAAGAGTGCATGTGGGTAAAGAAAGTTGTTATGTGTATGAACCCTTCATCCCTTTAGAAGCTTTATATTACTCAAAATCTCGTGGTAGTAGTTCCTCAAAAAATTGTTGCCAGTCATTAGGGAATTCAATTAATTGTTATGAAAAATTTATCTTAACGATCAGGAGTCTTTTGGCCATATTACATTGCGACACAAATTTTAATATCAAGAGTGGGAAAGTGCATGTGAAGTATGTATAAACAGATAAGAAATGAACAAGTTCCATGTTATATATTTATATTTATATTTTGGTGGTATTTCTAGCTGTATATTGAGTCTTCTTTTTTAATGAACTTTCAATACTAACAATTTCTTTTATAACCTTTGTCTCTTATATTTTAATTTTTATATTTATTGGTTATAGTATATACCCCGTCTAGCTCTTTGGCATTTGTTTGATTTAAGAACTATTTTAAGAAATATCCTGCGACTTTGATTTTTGATGTAGAAAACATCACACATTTAAGACATTATTACTCTAAGAATGGAGGATCTTTTGTGATTTTGACGAGTCTTATGTCAAATAAAGCTTGAGCAAGTCACAGTTGTTACTGTTGGTAGAAACCAATTACTATTTTCTAAATGGTGCAAAACATAGTCTTGCTAATAGGACGTGATATTTTTAGTGAGTGAGAAAAGGGAATCATATATCATTTCTGCCCGTTTTAAAGAATATTCTGTAACCATCTTTTTCTGAAGACCTTGACTCATTTGTGTCTATTTGGAAATCTATTTATATATCACATAGATTACATGTTTTGTATTACAGAACTTACTGCATGCTTTTGTTGTATGTTAAGGGTTCCAGAAATAATCGCTGTTCCAATAACAGATGGAAGTGAAGATTATATGCAATGGATGAAAGAAAATACTGCTGTTCTAAATGTGTAGTATGAGGTAACTAGACCATCGTATTAATCTAGCATATTTAATGTCATTGAAAGATTCCCTTGATATGTCAAATCATGTTGTTAGCAGGCCATGGTATTGAACACAAATGACAAAAAAAGTCCTAATATATTTCAAAACAGCACTCTTCATATTTGCAGTTTTTTTTTTCTTAATTAACGCATTTTGGACTCAAATGAACATATCTTCTTGTTACCTACTAGAGGATATTAGAATGCTTCTGGAAGTCTATGAAATATTCTTTTTGTGACATGATAATATTTTGACAATCATACAACAAATAGTGGGGGAATATCTGTTGATCAAACAAAGTGTTTGTCATTGTATTTGCAAATATGTAGAGATCCCGTGTCTAATAAATGGCAGCTTTAGATCTTTCTCTGATGATGGGTCACAAATAGTGGCTCAAAATGTCAATAAAGTGTCTTTTCCTCAACAGTTTCTCCTGAAATCTTTCAGACAATTAGAAAGAACATTGATTTTCCTGTGAAAGGATAGTCATCTTTTCCTTAGCTGTTTTGTTTTGGATATTAGATGATATCCGAGCATTTTAAAATTCTTGTTTACTGCCAGGCTTTGGTGGATGGTCAAGCATCCTCTCTAATTTGTCGTCGTATTGAGTTATTATGTTTTTTCCAATTGGGTATTGAAATGCTTGTTTCTCACACCTATGCTTATTAACACTGCTAGTGATTTTCATTTGAAAGATTAGAAACATCTTTTGCTGGACAAACAATTTTCAGATTTATGCCAGTCTCATATGTTCTTTTATATTTTTACCTTTGGATTTAGTAAGTTGAGTTTTTTGTTTCCTATTGTGTAGGAAGTGGCCACCATGATTGATTAGGGACACAGACATCTGACCAAGTTGCTATCTTGTTCAATACATAAAGACACAACTATTTGAAAGTCATTCTTCATTGACTTATATGTGAATTTTAATTCTTGTCTGTCGGAAATATAGGTGTCTTTTCTTCTCTCCTTCATTTTCCCCAATAGGGAGGGTATATTTCTTGATCAATTACAAGATGGATGTATGAATTATATAAAACCATTCGCTCAAATCAGATGGTTTATACTTTGATATAATCTCGATGGCATTTTTGAATTTACTAGAGATGTGATGAGCATTTCTAATTGATCAACTTCAAGAATGACTCTGGAATTCTTATCTGTATTCATATCATCGGACAATATATTGCTATTTATGGATAATAAATTGGCCTTTTCATAAATGGTGAGATCCTATAGAACGGGTATTCAATACTTTGGTATCAATGTTTGATTATACGAGATCTTTAGGGAATGCCATGGAAAACGCAAATTCTCTTAGAAAGCTTAATCATGTTAGAAACACGATAGAAAATTAAAATGATGGTTTTGAAGGAGAGCGAAAAAAGTAATAGTTTTGAGAGCTATATTTATTAATTTTGAAGTTAAATATGTATAATTAGATTTTGAGAATAGCCAATAATTTTGTTTTTAAAACATAAAGACTTAAAACTTTCTAAGAATAGTGAAAATGCTCAAGAGTGCGACCTAAATAGAGTAAAATGTGTATGTGTTTGTAATAAATATGGTACATATTAAGAATTTGATTCGAATAGGTTCTCAAGAAATATAACACATAGGTGTATGACTATTGTTCTAACTAATATTTGGTGTTACGTAAATGTAGCACCATTAAGGAAATAAAGATATATCAAAAGTATGACAATGATTTTCCATGTTGCCCTAAAATCTCCATACACAATTCTTGCTATCCACTCCACTATTGGTCATTTATCCAATCAAGATCTACTTCAATACTAATGGTAGTAACACCATATCAAATCTCCTTGTTACTTTGATTCCTTCTCTGTTTATCGTGTTAACCTCAATCATTACTCATAATTGATAAGGAATCACCAAACAAGATTCAATTAGAGTAACAAGGTCATATTGGCTTCTCATTTACAAGGATAAAACTTCTAAAATTGGCGTCTCTCATAATTCACAAGATGTTCCTTCATATCAAGCATGATCCCAACAACTAGTACTAAATCTAGCTAGCCACAATTGAGATGAGTACATAATTAGCCGATAGGCTATATATGGTGTGAGGTTTCAGCCTGAAACCTGTCTCACGCCATCAAACAACTGGTGGGTTCGCCGTCAAACAACTGGTGGTGGGTTGTCGTTTAGCAGGGAATGGTGGGTTGTCGTTAAACAGGGAATGGTTTATTGTTTTTGGTCGCCATCAAATTAAATCATTAATGTCTTTGAATGTGCAGAAATAAATTTTGTACAAATGCAGAGATCAAATCAGATTGCTCTGATCAAATCGGATTGTATTTTGTAAAATCTGATTCTGTTTAAATTCAATAAATTATATTTGATTCGGAATTAGATTGTTGTTTAGAGGATGTATAGGGTCACATTCTGAACCAAGAAAATGGAAGTAGAGGCTCAAATTAGATTGCTTGCAATCAGGAATGACGAGGAATTGGGGAAATTGCTGGGCCGAGTGACTATTGCCCATGGCGGTGTTCTTCCCAACATTCACCAGGTTCTCCTCCCCTACAAATCCGCCGCTGCTTCGAACAAAGAGCCTAAGTCTCCCAAAAAAGAAATAAGCTTTTATTTCAGCTTCGCGGCTTTACGTGCTTCCATAATCGGTGTTTTGAAATACCACAGTTGTAAATAACTTGCTATCCGTTCTTGATTCTATACCATAGTATGTTTTCCCTTTATCTCCTGTTGTGTGTATTACTGATTATTGGTATTTTGTTTGATTGAATTTAAACTGCGTAACCATAGATGGATGCTTGATCTTTTAACCATAAAATATTTTTCAAGATAAATTTCTTGCACCTTGGAAATCTATGAACTGATAAACAGGTGCTTTTTATTTGTAAGTTTGTAGGTTATTGTTTCCAGATTTTGATTGCTTGAGTTTGTAAAAAACCTTTTCCGATGGTGAAAGCTCTGTAACAAATATCATTGTCTGTCTATGTTAACCGTAACACGTTTTTTAATTATCTAAAGTTGAAGGTCGTCATTTGGATTTGTACAGTGTCTGTAGTAAAAGCCATGAAGAATATCTTCTACAGTTTTTGTATGTCTAATTTTTGCTGGTTCCAGATGAAATTTTAAAATTTGTACTCTTTCTCTGTTTGTCTTTCATTTATTAGGGTTTTGTTCCTGTGGCAGTGTTTGATATGTATTTTTTTTATAAATGTCAAAATTATATGATGCTATTTTAACCAAGCTATTTTTTGCATGATGCCACATTTGGTGAGGCATTTTTCCAAACAACTTACGTGCCTTGGCTGCAGGTTAACATTTCTTGAGGTATTTTGTCAAGCAGTTTTCTCGCCTTGTCTGTGCCTCCATGTTTTGCATATATGTTAGCCAGGGCAGCTGTAATAACATTTGACAAAAATCTACTATCAATTATGCTATGATGGGCGTCCATACCCTGTTTTAAAGTTCCCAGTTTGACACAAACAGGGAAGTAGCTAGCAAAGGTTAATAAATTTGGCTTTACTTGTAACAGTTAATTTTTTTTTAAGTTCTGAAGGCCTTTTCAGTATATCCATTTTGTGCACACTGTGCAGTCAATTTGAAGTCCATGAGACCACATTTCTTCAAGGTATTTTATGAAGTAGTTCATGTGCCTCATTTATGCTTATACATTTTGCATACATGTCATGGATTTGAAGTTTTTTAATCGTTAAAGTGAGATTTATTTTCTGATCTCAATTCTACATCTGGTCGAAAGAACCAAGAGTTATATGCCTGAGTAGGGAATTTTGAGGATAAATGATTCATATGATCAAACTGTTTATTGGTCAAGCTTTATTTGATTAAAACACTGTTTGGGATAGTTTATATTCTTGTTAATAATTAACTCTACTATTTATGATAGTGACTACTTACTTCCTGCAAATATTAGCTTATTTTCTAATCTCAATTCTACATCTAATTGAAAGAATGAAGAGCCTAAGTCGAAATTATAATGGATATGAATTATCATGAAATTCGCATTAATTTAGGTGCATGATAATTTTGTGAATGTGGCTAATTTTATTAAATAAATTTGTGGTAGAGATCATAGGCATTGACATAATATGTGTTAAGCAATAAATTATGTCTTGTTTTTTTACTCTTTCTTTTTGAATTTTTTTTTTATTGTTGTAATACAATGTCGTAATATTTTATTTGGCTTCCTTTGCACATGCATTGACCTATCTTTGAACCCATGACTTTAAGCATCATTATCTTCACAATAGTCACCCTCTTGCAGTAGACCACAAGTGTGAATCTGACCTTGAATTAGATTGCGTTGTGCTCCTACACACCATTTCAAATTTCAAATTCTCTAGTGCTCCAAGGCTGACACTTTTATATATTGACCATTGTTTGTTGATTTATGTGCCAAAACATCTCAAAGTGGCTATTTAAGATGTCATATTTAAGGATAGTCCTAGACCATTAATTATTAGGAGATAATATTATTGAATCATTTGAGATTCTTATTGCATATCAAAGCATTTTAGAGCTCTTGCCTAATTAGTGCATAATTGTTTGGCATGCTTTTACATTGATAAAAGGGGTTGACCTTGTAAGTGCCCAAAAACATAAGGGCCAACATGGTAAGTCAAATGATGACACAAATTCTCAAAAGATAACATGACATTTAAAAATAAAAATGTGACAACTGGTTCGTGTCTCCAAGTCAAAAATTTGCTTGTCAAAACTCTCAATACTTGACTTTAGATGTCTTTAGTAATTCTCCTCTATCTATTGGTGTTTTCCTATAATTTTGTGTCTTAAAACTTGTGTTTTCCCCACCTTGATGAATTTACCATGACAATTTCATTTTTTTTTCATTCTAAAAATAGTTTTTCCACCTTTACAGTGAATTTTTTGTTGTTTATTTGTTCATTCAATGTATGGGAAGTCTTAATAGCACCATTGTAAAAAAAAAAAACGTTAATATGGAGGCATTGGCTATTTTTGCCCTTTTTCTCCCTAATTATATATTATTTTCTTTTTATTAAAGCCACAGTGGTCAGAAAGTTGTTTCTAATGTCTTATGTTCTGCTCTCCTACAAGTCAAGATTTATCACCGGGAGTCCCAGATAGTGGTGGCTAAGAAGAGGGAAACATGGTGTTCTTATATTTTTCTATCGGCATAACCCTTGCACCCCTTCTGGTGCAAGTGCTAGTTAATGTAATAAACAAAGGTTTGGGATATACAATTGATGTAAAAAAAAAAGTCTACATTGGGAATCCAAATAGAAGTCTCTCAATCTAAATCATAAAATTAGTTGGGCAAGATTGTGCTGTTTCTTACAAGATAGCCAAGCCTCACAAGATAAATACAACTTTCAAAGAATTGCATGATTATAAGAATTTAAATGAGAATCCAATCAAGAAAATAATAAGAGATCTACAATGGGTTCATTTTTAAGAACTGATTTGAAAGTAGATTTTCAATTGTGCAAAGAACTCACCATGTGAATCTATGGAGAAGCAAACGTATGTAAACAAGGCACACCACTTTTTGCAATTATAAACACGACATTTTCCAATATATCAATTAGCAGTATATCTAGGAAAATATTTGAACCTCTACTATGAATTAATTTCTCATATATATAATAACACTCACGTTTATAATTATGTAAAGGACAAGAAAGTTGATAAAATTGATATTTTAGTGTGTTTTGATTATGTTTTTCTTACATGATGCCATCATTTATAAAACTCAATGTTATAGACATCATTATTGAAGAAACAATCATGCTTCTTGTGATGTTCTAAATCTACTTTATTTAGTTTCCAATAATGTTTGTATGACTATATAGAAGTAGCTATGCACTCCCCAATTTCCCTAGTTGTTTCTCATCTCTTTATGGAAAAAATGTGAAGACAATGATTTTTCTTCCTTGCATTTGCAACCAAAATGGTGGCATAGATATATTGCTTACACTAACATCAATTGGATGGATAGAAAAAAAATCCTAGAAGAGTTCCAACATCACTTTAACATTTTGGATGAAAGCATGAGATCAACTAAAGAGTTGGAGGTAGATGTATCCTTACATTTTCTAAATGCTTTATCGTCAAGAAAGAATAATCCCTTAGCTTGACAAGCATGCAAAGGATGTACAATTGTCTTAAAGACTCTTGTTATGAGAGCATTTAGAATTGTAGATGAAGAGCACATATAACATTCAAAATTATACACAAGGAAAGGAAAGCTATATTTGATATGGATATTTAGAAGTAATGGTTACAAATTGAAATAGATATTATACTTCAAAAATATTGTTAAGGAATCACCAAACAAGAATCAAGATAATAAAAAATATATTCTTAAGCCCTCCAGGTAACATATATTGAAGGAATCCTTAAGTATTCTACCTATTTGGGTCAAACTTTCCAATCTTCCTCTCCAATTTTGGGAAGCATCTTGTTTTGAATCTATCACTAATATTGTTGGTTGTGTTTTAGAAGAAGATGCTACAACAGTAAACTATGGTCATAATACTTATGCATGCATTCTCGTGGACATTGACACCTCTAAGGATCTACTTGGGAATATTGTCCTTGTTGGGGATAGACTGTGGACTCAAACACTTGACTATGAGGGTCTCCCCTTTCATTGTGGGAGATGCTTTGTTGTAGGACACTTGTTTTTGGCTTGCCCTAGCTCTCACCACAAGAAAGGCGAGGTGACTTGGTGGAAAAATGCCCATCATAAGCATTTGAAGGTTGAGGATTTTTCTTATTCTAAGAAGGCATTAGAAGAGGACTTGACCCCAGGGATCGAGGTATCTTCTAAGATTCACAAAGAGTTATTTTCCATGGGCCCTTTAGTTGTTCGACCTTCGAACTCTTCATTGCCATTGGGTCAAATCTAGAGATCATATGTCGTTAGATGCTTTAGTAAAGCTAATAACTCCTATTTCATTGACTTTGGCGACAAAGGAGAATTTCCCTCCCCTCTCCCCTCAATCTAAGTCTTTGGATGATATTTTGTGGAAGATTGCCCATATAAGGAAATGTGGTCATCATAAACATGCTCATGCTTCCCACACCTAGGTTTTGGGTGCTTAGAGCATTAGGAAGGGTCCAGGGTGTTGGTTTGTGGAGCCTAATTAGGCTTGGTGTTAACATTTTGGCCACTTTGCCCGATGTGTTTTCCCCCCAAATTAATTAACAAAGGAGTGCAGGAGGGCAGGGCCCCTCGTGCAAGGTCCGGGGGACCACCCCCTCGGTGAGGGCTCGAGGGTGGAGCCCACGGTGGTGGTCTTAGGGCAACACCCCCAATGGGGCTATTGGGGGCAATGCCTCCAAAGAAAAAATTGCATATTTTATTAAAGGAAATGCGTTGCAAATTTGAATTATAATTCCGTTAAAAACGACTAGAAAAATTGCCTAAAATAATAATGTTTTATTGTTGTGGATTGGAAATCAAGGGTCACAGTTTTGAATAGCTAGCAACAAGGTGCGTGTGGGAATGAGAACAGCCATGTGAAGTTGAATGTAGTTGCAAATCGCACAAAATTGTGATAGATATTATTGTCGATTCAGTGTGTGCCGCACATAGGAGAGTGCGTTGTGAAATTGAGTAGTGAAATTGTGTGTAGTTGTTATTGCACATTGCAGTTGTTTGTTGCAAGTTATTGTAGTTTGTAATTGTTGCAAATTTAAATAAAATGAACTCTTGTTTGTTGGGGTAGCCCAGGAAAGGGTGAACCACGCTAATTTTGTTGTCTCGCCTTGCATTTGTATTGATTTCATTCCTCTATTTCATTAATTAAATCTATATTTAATTGGTAATTTGATCTCTTTGTTCCTGCCTGCAATTCCTAACACAAGGGTGGTATAGTTGGCCACCCTTATTTTTTTTGTTGGCAGCTTGGGTTCAATTGTTTGTGTTGTTGGTTGTATTTGGCGTGTGAGAGTTTTGTTGTTGTTTTGCGATAGCTTGTCTTTTTTTACTACTTTTTCGTATTCCTTTGGTTGTGTGATGGATGTCCCTTGTTGTAAAGGGTTTTGGGGCCCCTTCAAAACTTGTTTAAATCCACTAATAAAAAGCATATATTGAGGGAAGTTCTATTAATATAACAAACATTTAGAGGACAATCTATATCAAGTCCATTTTCCTACCTCCAAAAAAATGATAGTATGCCTAAAAAATATTTATGATTAATAGTTTATTGGATGAGTTTCCCTTGATTATCTCAAGAGATTCAAAAAACATTGAGCATATGTTCATTATTTTGACATAAAGAGATTAGCATTAGTAGAAGACCCATACACATCCACAAATGAAATTTGAGTACAACTAGCACTTGCACCGGAGGGGGTGCAAGGGTTACGCCGATAGGAAAATATAGAGAAGAAGGGGAGTGAGGTGCAGTTTGGCACTTGTGTAATATTGTTTGTATATTATAATAGAAATTGAGTAAAAATAATATAATAGAAATATAAATACTACAAATAAGTTTGTTTATAAGTGTTCATAATAAAAATAATATAATATAATATAAAAACTACAAATAAGTTTGTTTATAAGTGTTTCTAATAGAAATTGAGTAAAAATAATATAAAAACAAATCTTTACAGTACACAGACAAGTTTGCATAATATATCTAATCAAATAGAATAAATAAAATATACCTAAAAAATCTTTAAACTATTTGAAGTAAAATTGACTAAAAGAGATCAAATATAACTAAATCTAATAAATACAATTATAATCTGTCCACTATTTGAGTTAAATCTGAATAAAAATCTATTTAAATATAATAAATAAAATGTAACTTGATATTTTTTCCTACTTGTATTTTATTTTTATCTAATATAGACTTGTAAACATATCATTTTATCTTTTTTTTAATAAGTTTGATAGTAAATATTTTATATCTATAATAAAAATAGTATATTAAAAACACTGTACACTATAATATATTTTTATATAATCTAAAATCTAATTAATATTTTTTAATTATAATAATTGAATACATGTATTTAATAGTTTTGTTAAAGAGTATACCTAAATGTATATTCAAGGTAAAGGATGTTGTAATGTTAAAACCTAAATGTGCTCATTATTAGGAAAAAGGAAAAAATCTAGTCATACATTGCAACCAAGTTCCATCCATATGAAATTTGGAAGAAGTGAATTATGCACGCGAGTTTGAAAAATATAGCCTTCAGCTTATTACGATGGATGTTTTCAACTTCAGATATTCTTGAATGCTGAAAATATCCAGTTAGATGATCAACTATGAATTACTAATTGAATAAGTCACCAAACTATTGACTCAAATTAAGATTTTCAACCAAATATTATGGTGTTTATATTATTGTTTAAGGATATTTTCAACTTCGGATATTCTTGAATGCTGAAAAATATCAGTTAGATGATCAACTATGAATTACTAATTGAATAAGTCACCAAACTATTGACTCAAATTAAGATTTTCAACCAAATATTATGGTGTTTATATTATTGTTTAAAAGATGCAAATCATAACCCATATTGTTGGTTAGGATGAAACATAAACTTGTACACAAAACAGAGCATGAATAAAACCAAACTAAAAATAAGAATAAATTATAAAAATAACAAACACTAACTATAGCTAGCCTAGTCACATAAGATTACAATTTATTCCATCGTAGGTGGGTGTCTCCACTTGTAAACTTCAAGCACTAAGAATTTGAGTATGCCACAAGTGGTTGTATCTCATCTCAAAGCAAGCTAGAAGTCTGTGGGTCCCATCAAGCACGTGATGCACATTAGCTTGGGTTCTACTTCAGGCGTGGTAGAAGGATAGTGCACATTCTTCTCCTCTGCAATTCTATAATTAATTAAAATAATATGTGATAATTAAATAGATTATTGTAAGTCAAAGGCTACTGTATCTTAGGGCTTATACTACCCATATGTCATGTATAGATTGGTTGATAGAAAGAGGCATGCAACGGGTTGCGATGATATAGACTCTTTATAGTTGATTGTTTTCTTTCGTATAGGAAAAACAATTATGAGGTCCCTAAGAATGCAGTCATACAAAGAACAACATGCAAAATATAACGTGTCTGATGAAAATAGCTAACTCGTGGCAGTATGTAATCTGACTTCTACACGTAGCTACATGAATCTATGGTGGCAACATATATGTTTTGCTAGTAGTATAATATCTTTACACATTTGTCTTTTTGAATAGCTCCTTGTCATATATGCTACTGGTCGAAATAGCAGATCTTGGCTGTGCTACTAATCATAACACCATATTACATACAAATTTTGTAAGGCAAGTGCTGATTATGATTGTTATTGCAGGTGCCTGAAGGTGTTCTATACCCGCCTGAAGGTGTTCTACATAAAGATTCATCATTCTACAACAGAGGAAGAGTGTGGAGCAACAGAGCCAAGCAACAGGGTGTAGATATTTACTCAAAGCAGTTTCACAAAGATCTCACTACTTTCATGAAATGAAGAGCAGAGGAGATGGCAGCAGGAGGTGTATTGTTTTTGTGTTTGATGGGGAAGACAAATGCTTCACCCCCTTCTCAATAGGTTTCCACAGAGAGTGAATTTTGTGGTCAGGATTTTGATCCATTCTTTGTGGGAAAAGCAACATCCTTCAATTTCTGGTTAATGATTTTCACTTTTCAGTTTTCAGCTGTTTGCTTGGTAAATGTGGCTCTAGGTCCATCTTTAACCAAACAACAGATAAGGAGTGCAAATAAACATTATTTTACTGTTCAAACAATGATAAAATAAAAAACTGTGGCTGGGCCAATTTGATAGCAATGGAAAGCACTTGAGCTTTATTAATAATGCCATCCATCATTACAACAAATTCCTGCATTAGTCACCACATTGAGCATGCCATCAAATCTTTAGGCATTCATGCAAAATGAAATACCTATTAAGCATTATCATTGCTAAGATATTAGAAAATAAGTTTAGGAATTAGCTCATCTCAAAATTTTAGTCCCATACTTAGTCTTGCAGGCAGACTAATCTTCTATGTATGATTGCAGAATTTAAAGGAAATTGACCTGCTCCAGTGAATTCCAAAGGGAAGAGGGAGATGGAACAATCACAACCACGGGAGATAAAAAAAATTCAAGAAATGTGGGCGAAACAAATTTAAAAATATGGTAAACGTGGTGGAGAGAAAAAGAGGAGCATGGGCATGAGCACTCAAGGAGTGGCCATGGCGGGAATGAAGCTGTGGAGGGACGACACCATGAAAGAGGCTTTCATGGCATCGTCTGCTTCACAGACGGATTTTGGGTGGAGCAGTGGTGATTCAGCGGTGGCGGCAGCGGAGTTGGGTGGGAGTAACTCTTTGTTCAATCAGGAGACGCTGCAACAGAGGCTCCAGATGCTTATTGGGGGTGCAAGGGAGAGTTGGACTTATGCTATATTTTGGCAGTGGTCTTATGAAAGTTGGATATTAACAAGTGTGCTAAACTACAATGAAAGCTCGATATTAACTACAATGAAAGCTGGAGCGGGTGAAGTACCGTGCATTGTTTAAATTTCTTTTCCTGGTATGTCCTTTGTCCTCTGTTTAAATTTCTTCTCCTGATATGTCCTCTGCACTCCATGTAGTCTCCTGCAATTTGGTGTGAGTAATATGTATGCTTCAGTAGTAGTCTCGATCAGAGCCGTGTTCCTTCTTCTTGTAGGGATAATCAGCGGTGACTGAAGCAGATATTTACCAACATCAATAAATGCAGAAGATGAAAATTTATGGTGTCTGAGATAGTGCAAAGATTTAGATTTTTACTAGCTGGAGGTTGATATTTTCAATCGTATCAAGATTTCAAATCTAGAAAGTATGTTTTAAATCGGTGGCTTCGTCTGTAGTCTGACGGCACACTGCAGACACAAAAGGACGACTGCTTACACCCACACATCCCACCCAACTCATCGACGACTTGATATTCATAGAGTTGGCAAGTGGGTTCCACCATATCTGTTCGACGATGAAGTTTAATAGCAATCCACAAAATTTTGACGGAAAACCATGGTAGTTTGACGGCGTGAGACTATCGGCTAAAAATAATTTATTTTTAATTAATGAGGAATCTAAGTAAAATAAAATTGAGGAAAGTAGTTAAGATTGAAATATAAAATAATCCTCATAGTGGCTTATACATAAAATAAAAATATAGATAACACTAAAATAGATAGTGAATTATATTTATAATGTAATTTATCATAGAGGCTTCTACTTATCTTCCCACATAGAAAAGAAGGTATTGGGATTTTTCATTTCCTTAAGTTTTACCATACACATTATATTTGTAGTATAATAATGGTCATCAAAAAACTATACAACTCTTTCTTTTTTGTTGATTAGGAGTTGTAATTCAAAAAATAGCCATAGTAATTAAAGCTAATTTCGTAGGATGATTTTTTTCCTACTGAAGCTACTTAAGGTAAGGACACACATGCCTAAAAAAAGAAAAAAAAGTTAATTCATAGCATAAAATTGATGCAAAGGGAGACTCTTCCTTCTCAAACCACAAATACAAATCTCTTAAATGATTTGACTTAAATCTTAAACAACTTAGAAAAGCAAAACAATGCAAAAAAATTGTAAATAAATTTCCAATTTTTTTTATTCAAAGTTTTCCAACAAACATTAGAGTATCTTCTCCAAAATGGAAATGCAAAGATTTCAGCCTCTTGGACTGATAAATACACATTAAAAATCATATTCAAATCTGATATTAACAGCAAATAACAATAAATATAAACTCTTGATTCAACTCCTTCAAATCACTCTCAATCTACAACCTTCACCCTACAAATTCCAATCTGCAAACTATACCCATCTTCAACAATGGATTCCATGATCCATTTTTCCATCATAACACCTTCAAACTTGCAACAAAATACTCCCCATATCCTCTCCAAGAAGATGCTACACCTACAACAACAACCTTCCAATCTAGCCAAGAATGGCTATCAAAACATAGTTAAAATTGCCTGTAATCTTCAAAAACAAGCTCCAAAAACTTCACCAACAAAAATCACAACCAAGTTGGGAAGAAACCTCCAAAAATCCATCCTAAAAACCTTCCATAATATTAATAATGCTTTCATAAACCCACTCCCACCAAAATTGTCAAAATTGGAGTCCATTCCTAGATTTTAGGGTAGTTTCTAATGTAACTCCTGCCAACTCACCTTGGGTGCCCACTTGTTTATGCATGATTTTAGAAAGTTTTAAATGCATTTTCAAACTCGTTCCCTCCAAGACCCACACCCAAGAATATTTATTGCCAATTTTTAAATATTAAATCATTTCCAAAATTTGTTGTGTCCAGTTGCTTATTTTGACATACGAGGGTTAATGTCTGCGGGCAGTTAAGGAATAGAAAATCTAAGGGTAATTTTGTAATCTGATTTGTAGTAAGCTACTCTGATATAGTCTGGTTTTCCAAGAACCATAGTATCTATTTTGTAACCTCCTGATTATATATTAATATATATCGGTTATTTGCCTTTTGCTAAAAAATAATAATTTCCAAAATTTGCCCCCTAATTTATCTCCACGCCAATATCTTTCCACAAAATGACAAAGGCATTTATTTAATAAATATTTTACTCTAACCTTGCAAATTACCCTATCAAAAAATCACCTACCAACCTTAGGAAAATAAATTAAAATATAATTTTTGATTGATGCAAGATTCTTGATCAACCATGGATGCTCCTGCATCAAAAATTAATTTGTACACCATGAAAGAGGTATATTATCACACCATACTAGAAAAAAAATCCTCTTCTTTTGTATAGTCAATAAAGAAAGAAAATGTATAGGGAAAATCAATAAAAAACCATACATGCCTTGTATTTTCCAAAGTATGTGATGTCTACTCCTAGTGGCACTTGGACACCATTAGGATAGCCTAACTGAGATTACTATCCACTTACATTTTTGTTGTGCAATCCATTCAATAGGATACAATCATGTGCAATGGTGCTTTATGTCTATGTGAACCATAAATTTAGCACATAGGTGCTTCAATTGTTTGTACACATTAGTGAATCATATTAAGTTAAGTACTTAATGGTATTGATATAATACCATTATATTTGTTGATGGAGATGTTGATAAGCGACACACATCTCTTAAGTTAGTTATATTGAGTGCGTATGTTTTGTCTGTCACCCCAATGGCTAATTAAAAAAATATATGTATCCTACATGTCTTGGGAAGTGGTAGTTTTAGGTAGTTGAGTGTTAGTATTGTGGGGATTAAGCAAGAAAGGATTTTTTAATAGTATTTTATATGTTTTGAGTCACATGTTGAAGATATAACATTGAATAATTTCTTCCAATAAGAAGCATTGTACGATGTTTCACTACCTCAAGGGTTTATTCTATTTATAATTATATTTCCATTATTATCTTAGGGTATTTCCATTATTTTATGCATGTGATAACATTTGGTAACAAAACTTCTATTTAGGTAAAGTGGGAGAATTTTTTTGCTTATTTTTTCCAAACAAGCCATCTATCTTGGAAAATAATGCACCCCTCACACAAGTCAACAATATTGGATTCATTGGAAAGAGAACTTTGTGAACTTTCCAAAAATGGTCAAAATAAGAATTTTAAGCAGTATAGAGAGATATATGATGATGTAAAGTTTACAATACGATTTTTAATTTTTGAGAAAAAATTTAGTGTGAAATGAGGGCATGACATTATTTTTTAATGACTTGCAATAACTCTACTATTTGGAAATTTCTCATGTTTTGGAAACAAGAAAAAAGTTAATGTGATAGAATATTATGTACTTAGGGCTATGCATTATAATATATATTGGTTGACAAAGATACTGACATGTAGCACACAACCCTTAATTTAATTATGTTGGGTGCATATTCTTTGAAAGTCATTCCAATAGCTAATTATAATAAAGTATTAACCTCATATGTTTGGAGAAGTGGTGAGCTAGGATATGTGATTAGTAATGTATGTGTTTGGATCTCATGTTGGAGATATAACATGGAATTTCATCTAATAAGGAGCATCATACAGTGTTACCCTACCTCAAAAGTTTATCATATTTTTGAGTTTATTTTCTAGATTATTTCTATTGTTGTGTACAAATTTATAACCTATTGCTAGTACATCCTCTCAATCTCCACTAGAATATTGATCATCTAGCTATAAAATTTGATTTTCTATCATTAGGTGTAATCATCTACATGTGTTGAACATGTAGATGTTGTTAGCCTCTTAATGTCAATTGGATGACATACTAAGGACCACCCTTTTGTGTATAAGTGTGACCACCATTTCATTTTCACTTTTAAAATTTATATATCATTATTTGAAGTGCATGTCCAAAAAATTTCAAAGCACAATGGTAGCCCAAGTAGTGCTAGATAGTTGTTGACTCTAGCTAGCTCAATGACTCATTTTTGAACTAGGAACTTCACTTTGAGGATGTTTATTTCACTACCCTTCAAAATCCTTAAGGGCTTCTCTTCAATTTTTCTTGTCATGGAAAAAATGTACAATGATGGTTTGAGTTTCATATAACCCATCTCAATTGATGACTTATTTATTATCATATTTACCTAAGTGTTAATAGTAATAAATATTCACATGGCATCAAATTATTTGATCACTACATCAATAATGAGTTATTTATCATACACAACATTCTTCACCGTCGTTATCCTTATTGGGACTAGATCTTCATTATTTAGTGCACCTTGTCATACTACTACCTTAAGATTCCTTGAATCATGTGAGGAATCCTTCCTAATGTAGAAGTGTCAATATTTCTTTTGACATTTTAAGTTCCACCTTGCCTAATTCTTATTTCTTACTAGTAACAACTATTTTTATTCTATTAATGAGTTATTTGTGTAGCTCTATGATGAAATTTTGTGCCTCCCATAATATTTGCATATATTTTGAAAGGTTTGGATAGGCCTTTATAGACTATTGTGCCTCTAATTATTAGTTCACATTCATTTTCATGGCTTTTCATTACATAAGGGATGTACTAGGCATCAACCCTAGTGGTTATATTCATAAAAGGGTAATTGATGCAGGGCATCTAGGTTCACATGAAATCTTGCATCAACCAAAAATATTTATTTTTAGTTCAGTTGCTTTTGTTTTACGGTAGTGTTAGTTTTTTTTAGTTTCTCAAGAGTATTTTTAGAAATAATTGGCTAAGTTTTGGCTTTGTAGGTTTTTGGTGTGTTACTAGTTGAAGAATTTTTAGTTGCTACAAAACCCACCTTGCGAATGTTTGGTTTGCTTCAGAATTTTGTGGGAATTTGTTACTAAATCAATAAAATTCATCAGTTTCTAATGTTTGGATTGGTTTTGATGTGTTTACCTGTATGACCAACAATGGAAGGTTTGTTCACATTCGCGAAGATGTCTAAGTGAACCAAACTCTTTGTATTAATCAAATTATTTTAGTTGGTTTTGATACCTTTTCTCACACAAACTAGTGTTGATGGTTCCTTCCGCTCTTGCAAGAACATTGAGGTCATCTAACTTCATGATAGAAGTCCTAATCCATCTACTTCTTTTAGGAATTCCATGTCTAGCAGAAATTTTTGGAATACTCTTGATCATTTGAACTTCTGCAAACATAATCAAGTGAACCAAACATTTATGAGTTACCAAACCAACTCAAATGAATATTTATGTTGATGATATCAACATGACATCAACTGATTTCTACTAGAAGATGACGTCACCATGCTCGAGTTGTGGAGTTTTACTACCCAACTACACCTAAAGCGAAATTTCATGTTTGAACTAGTGATTATGGGATTTTTCTTTTGTACTTGCTTTTGCGAGTTTCCAACTTGCTTATGCACTTTGTGGACTCCCAACTTGCTATTGTATTTTGTCATTTTTGCAACAAATTGTTGGTTGTAACGACCAAGATCAAATATTATACATTTTCTAAGCCACCAATGAATATAATGAGGATGAATACACGCATTTTGGGGATATTTGGAGAGTTGTAGAATGATGACTAAGATCAAGAAACACTTTTTTTGTACTTGTATTATAATTTTGTCATCATATATTAGGATTTCATTATTTTTGTAGTTAGAACATCAATTTTGTGTTGAATATATGTTTTTGGCTACGTGATTAGGCTAATTGATAGAATTCCCCAACCACAATTGCATCAAGTGTTATCAGAGTGAGGGTTTGTTGTGTTCGTGTCGAAAGAAGAAACCATAGAGAATTTTTTGTGTGTGAGTAAGAGGAAGAGAAGACCTGTAACTACATATAGTTTGAGAAGAAATGGCACACAAAGGATGTGGTTGAAGAGGAGTAGCACCACAAGTTGGTGATATGGCCATTGTTGAAATGTTGAGAGGAATTACTAAAATATTGGAAGCAATAGAGGTGGCACAAAGACAAGGAATACACATTTAAGATGTTAGTTGAGATGAAGAAGAAGTGGTAAAAGGTGGATATGAAGCACACGAAGCAAATGAAGAAGTAGACCAAAGAGAAGAAATATTATTGAGAGCAATGTTCAAAATTAGTAGTAAACCAAGGATTGATTTGCCCAGTTATAATGACAATTTAAGCCTTGGAGAACTTATAGATTGAATATTAGAAATGGAGAAGCATTTTGATTTTTAAGGAATTGAATATGATAGGAAGGTTAAGTTTTCCCATACAAAATTGAAAGGATGTGCATCCCTATGGTGGGAACACCTGTAGACAAAGAGATAGAGGAGAGGCAAAGACAAGATTAAGTCATGGGACGTAATGGTGAAGGCTAAATTTTTTCCAACAAACTATAACTTAAGTAAGAGAAAACACTAAAATGAAACCAGACTCCAACTAACATGAAATGAAATGCAACCAAATGAGTTCCAAATACGACTGAATGAAATGTTGATGCTCACATGCCCAGAAATTAGCCAATAGTTGGAGAAACGTGGTTGAATTGACCCTGACATTTTTACTATCATGTGGAAGAGGATAGTCAAGTGGTGGAAGAGGATACCAAGGCAAACAATAAGAAGTTGGTACCTCCTAAACAAGTTCCTACACTCGAGAAACTAGAGGAAGAGGAGGTTATTCCAGAGGCAAAGGTGATTATTCAAGAGGTAGAGAAAGAGGGTTCACTGGTACATGTTACCAATGTGTGAGAAACTTGGCATAAGACATTTGAATGTTCATAGATACAATTCAACAATAGTAAAGGTCAGGAGGCCATAATTCATGTGGCCCAAACAAAATATGAAAGTGTAGCTTCACCCAAGCATGGAGAAGATACAAATGATGGAGAGTCCTTAATGCTAAGAAGAATTTTATTCAAACTTGAAAATGAGAAGGAAGAACCAACACAGAGAAGAAATCTATTTAGAACCAAATGTAATTATGGAGGAAAATGTCGCAAAGTTATCATAGATAGTGGCAACAATGACAATTTGGTGTTAGAGGAAATGGTGGATAAGTTGCAATTGAAGAGGACGAAGCATCCCAATCCCTACAAGGTTTCTTGGTTGCAAAAGGGGCACTAATTACTAGTAAGTGAACAATGTCTAGTGATTTTTCATATATGAAGTTATAAGTATGAAATAATGTGTGATGTAACGCTAATGGATGCATGCCATATTCTATTGGGAAGACCTTGGCAATATGATAGGGAAGCCATTCATGATCTGGAAATACTAATTGTTATAAGATAAAGAAGAATGGGAATGAGTATGCATTGAATCCTATGAAGGATAAGGATGAGGAAGTAGAAAAGGATCTCAAGATTTTTTGAGTGACTAGGAAACAACTTTTGAAGGATTTTAAGAAGGAGAGTGCATGTTATGCTTTCATTTCTAAGCTTGTAGAGTTTAGGACAACAAAGAAGGAGGAAGTACCCATGGAGGTACAAGAGATGTAGATGAAAATGTATCGACTGATGGATATTATGTTGTTAATATCTCCAACCCAATTTACATCCAAAATTCCATGAATACAAAATGAATGTATGTCCCTTGTAGGATAACCATGTTAGCATAAGTGATACTCATAAGTACCCCAAAAATACCTGAAGAACATCTTCATTATATCCTAATGTACTCATCTATGATTAACCATAAATAAACTAAGCACTCTCATTACTTAGATAATATTGGTTCTTGTGTAGACCATGGTATACATCAAACTCTCAACTACACTAGCATAAGATACTCTACTCATATCCTCCATCTCAACAGGATTTGATAGCACTCAATAAATAACTTTGTCCCATCATAATAGGAACACACAATGACTTGCAATATATCATGGTAAACCTCTCCAACACTAAGTTCAAAAACTTTCTCTAGCCCAAACAAAAAAAATTGTTCACTCTATCTCTTTTGGTATCCATTCCTAAGATATACCTAGATACCCCTAAGTCTATCTCAAATTATGATAAAATTTGAGAATTCAATTCACAAATCAAATATTTTTTGTTACCAAAAAATAACATATCATCTAAACATGTAATGCAATAATGAGAATGCAACCACTATCCATATTATAGTAGATGCAATGATTTAATTTGGATTTCGAAAATCCAAAATTTAACACAAAAGAATCAAACTCTTGGTACCACATCATAGGAGATTACTTAATACCATACATAGGTTTCTTCAACATACAAACCATATGCTATTTACTTTTCTCAATGTAGTGCTCTTGCTATGTCATATAAATTTCTTCCTCCAAATCACCATGAAAAAATGTTGTCTTCACATCCATATGCTCAACCTCAATATCTTACACTAAAATAAGAGACAATATAAATAGAATGGATGTTATCTTTCCTACTTGGGAGAAAATATCACTATAATATATTCCCTCAATCTAGGAATAGCCCTTTGCAACCAATCTCATTTTGTATTTATCAACACTATCATCAAAACCTTTTTTTTTTAATTTTGAACACCCATTTATATCCAATAAGCTTTCATTTAGTAGGCAAGGGTATTAGGTCACATTCTTATTTTTCTTTAAAGTATCCATCTCCTCATCTTTGGCCATTTACAAGACTGTTTTATTCATACCCATAGTCTCCTTTCCAATCCTAAGATCATCAATATCAATAATAAAAGAAAAAATACATCTCCAATCAAAGGGATATACCTATTTGGCTACTATATTTATCAATTGGACCTCCTTAATGACGAAGGTGTGGGTTCTATCTCTTCTTTAGAACTCTCTAAATTATTTGATCTCTCTTCCTCTCCAAGTCCTTTGTGGGCTTCTAATTCAACCTTCTCAATCATTGGGGTTAGTTGAACCAAATCTTTATTTTCAGCCTTCTCTAGTTGGAATACTACAAATGAAGACTTAACTTATCTAAACATTGCACTTTTTGTATACAAAATCTCTTAGCCACAAGGCCTAAAAGCTTGTATCCTTTCACACCAAAACCATAGCCAATGAAGATATATTTTATAGCCTTCTCCAAATTTTGTTGCTTCTCCCTAGACACATGTAAATATGCCTCATAACCAAGGACTAAAAGATGTCTCAATGCAGTCATTTTTCCCAACCACGCCTCCATAGATGTCTTGTCAACAACAACTAATGTAGGAGACCCATTAACCAAGTAACAAGTTGTGGCAACCACTTTTTCCCAATCTTTTTATTAGGCCATCCCCACTAAGCATACTCCTAGCCCTCTACATCAATGTCCTATTCATTATTTATACAACTCCATTCTACAAAGGGGTGTAGAGTTGTCTTATTTCTTTCTATTGTATGATCCTTATAGAATCTATAAAAAATTGCTAAACAAAAAATACCCCCATTATCGGTCCTTAAAATCTTAATTTTCCTACTAGCCTAATTCTCTTCAAGAACCTTAAACTCTTTAAAATGACTTAAGACTTTAGATTTATTAATAAGGAAAGATATGCATGTCCTTCTACTATAATCATTAATAAAAAAACACAATATACACATTTGAAAATTGAAGGTACATTACGAAGACCAAATACATCATAATGGATTAAATCCAACACCCTCAAATATTTATGAGAACTAGAGTAAAACTGAACACAAATTTGTTTTTCATAATGCACAATATTCATAGAAATAAAATTCAAGATTACAATAACTTAACCCCTCAACAAGGTTTTTTATTTTTTAGGGTCCTTAAATCCTTCTCACCTATGTGGCTCATCCCTTGGTGACATAACATTGTTTTCTTGTCTAGTAGCTTGGTCTCAAAAGCACAAGAACCTTTAGTTACCCAAAAGAACAATCACTGGAAGTAGACACAACATACATCTTTATTATTGGTTCTAATGGTGAAGGTAAATTTTTTTTGAATCTCTACACTATAGGATTTGAAGAACTATTGCACTAAATTTTCCATGCATCTAGTTTAAATAGAGTTACAATTCAAAAAACCTTAGCAAGAACCATAGCTCCCCTTACCATCTTGCACTATTCACTCAAGAAAATATGCACACCCACATCAATCACTTATAGAAAGCTAATTTTATGCCAAACCAATGATATGCATTACACTATTGATCCCCTTCACTCATCCATAAGGGAATCAAATACGAATTCTACCATGACCAACAATCTTCATATGAGAATCAACTCCAAGGTACTCCTTCCCACCATCATATTTTCCATATTTTATAACCCAAACTCAATGCAAGTACATATGGAAAGAGGCACCAAAGTCTATCAACCATGAAACTTAATGCATGAGTAGCCAAGATAGTGATGAAAACATCACCTTAATCCTAGGAGGATCTCTCAAAATCATCATAAAAATCTACCTTTTTTTTCTTCATGTTCTCCTCCTTATAGTCTATTTTAAGATGTCCAACTTTGCTGCAATTCCAACATTTTCCCTCAAACTTACTAGGAGATTTGGATCTCCCACAAGAATTGGATCTAGACTTATCTTGCTTCTTGTCCTTATTCGTACCTTTGTCTTTAGATCTTCCATGAACTACTATGGCCTCCCTAGTCAACTCAAAACTCTAATCATTTCTTCATAAAGCAAAGACACAACCAATTTTTCTATATTGAACTTGGTGGTAGTGCTCCCAATGGCCATAACTAGGTATTCCCATAAATATGGTAAAGAACACAAACAAGTCATACATTGATTCTCCTCTTCTATTTTCACTTTCATAGAGTGTAACTAGGAAACTACCATATTGAATGAATTTAGATGTCTAGCCATAGACCCACCATCCTCCATCCTAAGGGTATACAACTTCTTTATTAGGAAAAACTTATTCACCAAGGATTAGCCTAATTTTTTTTTTCAAACTTCTTCCAAAGGTTTGATGCAATAGTCTCTTCATGCACATTCAATAATACAAACTAAATCTAATAAGACCCTTTTCTTTTCTATCGATCTTGTCCCAATCTTCTTGTGATGTAGTTGTAGGTTTCTACATCTAGATACTACAACCCATAGATCTTGGTCAATGAACACATCCTCCATCTTGATCTTTCACAACTCAAAGCTTGTGTCTAAGAACTTTTTCATTTGTATTCTTGATGTGATTGTGATCTCTTCTTACAATAAGATCAAAACCCTCTTTGTGCAAGCTTCCACTCAAACAAAGATTAGTAAAAAAATCCTCTACCCAATACCTAGAATCTAAGGTGATCAAGCTCTAATACCAAATGAAAAGGAAGCAAGATATGCAAAAATACTTCTTATACTAAAATTTAGAGAAGAGTTGTACTTTTTTTTATTTTTTAACAATTGTAAAAGAAGAAACACACATAAAATAAATAATATACCATAACACAAGTGTATGTGGGGAAAACCCATTTGAGAGAGAAAACCCACAGTCCAAAGCAACCCAATGTATTATTCAACAAACAACATAGTTACAATACACTTGCAAATAAATCCTTCACACTTGAGTATCACCAACTAGAGATTTGGAGGAACTCTAACAACTTAACAATATCTAAAAAACTTTTGCCTAATTATTTATTCACTTTCATTGGTTTTTCATTTTGTTTTATAAGGTATATGACAAGTGGGAGAATTCTTGTATTAAGTGTCATCTATCTTGCAATTTCCTAATGTTCATATTTATTATTTTATAATATTAGTGTAGCCACATATAAATCGGAATCCCATTTGATGTGGCATTATTTTCCATGTGAAAAATGTATTATCTTTATGTAAGAATATCTAGTACCATGTCAGATGTGTAAAAATGTATATTACATTATATGTTATAAGATATTCTATTACACGCATAATAGCATATAAGAGGGAATTACAAGGTAGACTAGATTCTTTGACCAACTTATGATATGTCATAAGTATCTTTGAAAGGAGTAGTTGAGTCCAAAGTAGATTGCCCAAGTTTAATGGGTGGTTACGACATGGTTATGATGTAAGAATTACATTATGCGTTAGTATGTTGACCTATTATTGAGGTCGGGTGTTGGAATATTACATGGAAATTTGGGTGCCATATTTACCCATGGTATTAGTCATATGGTTTTGTGAAAATATTTTTAGTTTCTTATTTAAGATTTACTATATATTAGGTTATTGGGTTGGAGATTTCGATGGGGATGCACTTGTACTTATAGAATTATATATCGTCATATTGACTCCATAATGTCAGTGGTTGGTTATCCCTTTCTTTTGATAGAGCATTGATAATTTTATAGTATTCTAACATATTTAGTTTTTGTAATACAATAGGCGTTCTTTAGAGATTGGGATCTTCCTAGAAGGGTTTTATAGGATATATTTGTGTTATGTGTTAGTTTCATTGCTTTTATTTAGAATTGTAACTTATTGCATTAATTATCTTATAGAATTAATTCATAAATTATCTAGTTTTCTTTTATTTGGTGTTAGAGCTAGTCTTTGAGTTTCTGATACTAGTGGTATTGAGAGCTTAGTTCCTTCTGTGTATGTGGATCTATTTTGGTAAATGTTAGATAATGGTCAGTTACATGTATTTGGTGTTGTTGCTTCAATGCTTGTTCATTTAGTAATGTGATTATATACATATTGACAAATGATTTATGATCATTTATTAGTTGTAAAGATGAGCTTTAATAGGGGACCCATCCCTTTTATAATATCACTAATATGAGATAACAAAGTAATAATAAAACATCAAGAAATCATAAATATAGTGTTGAAAATAGCCCACAATAAAGAAGACAACATCCAAGGCAACAACACCGATAAAATCCAACACTAGAACAACAATAGGGCAATAAGCACATACTAGAGAATAAAGGTTGCAACAAGTTCAAGGCAACAACAACTTCTCATTCCTTTTTCAAGAAATCAGGATGTTTTTCAAAAAAAATAGTATCATCCATCTCTTGGGTCTTCCTTCCCTCACTTCTTTGACTATTTTTCTTGCACTAGGTTCAACCTATCCAACTAAGGTGTAGGACCTATATTTCTAGAGTATCTTTATGTTGGTGGCACTATTATAGATGGTATTTCTACTAATATCAACCACCTTTATCAAATTGGTTTTGATGTCCTATATTTCTTCCTCTAACAAACCCAAATTTTTATCTTGCTTGGCCTTCTTCTCCTTGAGCCTGAGAATACCATAAAGCCTCTTAGTTTCTATGATTAAGCTCATTTTCCTCCTATATATTCAATTCACCACAAATTTTATTGGAAAGAACATAAGTCTTTATATTCATTATGTTAATTTCTAAGATAAATTAATCATATATTGTGGTGATTTGAGAATTATTTTTATATATCATAGGTTTTGTCTCACAAGAGTACAATAATTGAAGTGATATCACCAATGAAAGAGGTAAGTTCCAAAATGAGAAGTATACCAAGCTAGAGGAAGGAGGAGAGAACAAGCCTTGGACCCTCATAAGCTTAAAAGTAGTAAAAATATCGACATCCTCTAAGGTCTTCTCCTTTCCTTTTCTTTTGTCCATAGTCTCCACCACTTCTAACCCAACATCCACCTCCACAAACATGTCACTCATAGGGTTAGTAGAAGTAGGCAGAGAACCATTAGGAGTAGGGGAAGTCTTTTGTTTCTTTTTTGGGTGTTGGATAATATGGGAGGATCAAACCCTACCCCACTAATGGTAAGAAAAGGAGGGGGCTTCAACAATAAATCATATTTTACCAACAACATATTGAAAGATTGTTGTAGGTGGAGGGAAACTATGCCCTAATTGACTTCCAACGTAGAATATTCTAAAGATAATAGCAAGAAATAATAAAATAACATTGATGTTATGATGAAAATGATTAAGCATGGATAGGTGGAAAGAGTAAATGATCTAGAACCAACCCTCAAGAGTTGCACACCTTATAAATTGAAACACAATTTATCCATAAGATGGAGGGAATCCCTAAAATAACTAGATTGTAACTTTTTAGGTTTTTCCTTCCCCCTTAAAAAAAATATAGTAATTTTTCCTTATTGCATCTATCATTATATATATATATATTCTTTCCCTTCATAGTCATACTTATTACATGGGCAATCCAATCCTCTATATTTTCCATCTCAATCTCTCATTTTCACCACCCTAGAGTCCTACTTTTTGGCAAAATTAGTTGGCAGGGTGGCTCATCACCCTTAACTCTTTCTATAAAATTTGAGAAGCCTCTATTTTAAGGATATGCCACACTATGAAATTATTCTTAAGCACTTTACCAAATATGGGATCCACCTTGTTCTTGTCCCCACCCATAATCTTAGAATACTTTGCTCCCCAAAAGGATAAGAAATGCTTACTCAACCCATAAATGGGACCACTTTGATGCAACACCCATAGATAAGAAGAAATAAGTCTCTCAAAGTATGAAGATCTTTCTAAATAGCCAATATGGCAACATATTTTGCCACAAACCATAGAAAACCAAACTCAAACGATTAAAAAAAATAAACAAGAAAATACTAAGGGGTCTCATCTTGGATAAGTTTATTTACACCATGGGGAAGGACCTCACACCCAATTCACCAAGAATGTTATATATCCTCAATTGTAAAATATAACACCCCTAATTGGAAAAAAAAATCCTCAATATTCCGCTCCCAAAAAATATAAATGATTTTAACACCAAGAAAGGAGCAAAGCAAGCCAAGGTTATCATTAATGATGTGATTAATGGTCCAACAAGGTATAAGGGATTTTAAGAGGCAATTGATTATATTCAAAGAATCCCCTTCCATAACCATGTATTGAGTTCCAAGGTCCTTAGCAAGGAGCAACCCCAAGAAAGTAGCATAAGCTTTGATAAAGTGATTAGTTTGAGATCCAAGGTTGATAAAGAAAGACCCAACCTGCCTACCCCAATTATTTATAATAATTGTATCCCTTCCATTAGAGCTAGGGTAGACCTAAGAGGTCCCATCAAAATTAAGCTTAAGTGAAAGAAGGCAGGTCAAAACCATCTCAATTGAAAATATTAGAGCCTCTTCTTTTTATAAGGACATGTCTAGGTTTATATTAATGCCCTAGTAGTTAGAAACCAATTGTTTGCAAGGAGAGACAACACTATCACCCAAAGATGTATCCCAATCCTTGAGGGAATTTAAAAAGTTCTCCTTAACGCTCAAAAATATACTTTAGCGCACACATGAACAAAATAAGCATTCTTATCATTAAATAATCTTGTGTTTTGTACTCTAGTCATATACCCTAAAGAACACGAGGAATGGAAATTTTTCATAACAACTTAAGGGGTTGGAGAAAGGGAGGACCATTGGGATAAGAGGTCTGACAGAGGCAAGCTAGATCTAAGTCACATAGTATTTGGACAAGATAACAATGCAAAAATTATATGAAAAGGAGTAGTCTAAGAGGAGGTAAAAGACCAAATCTAATCCTTCTCACACAAGGGAAACCTATTTGGAAGGGGGACACCCCTTTCTTCCAAGTAATTTCCCACAATGCTACCAATTAACCACTTCAAAGTATCTCATATGGGCAAAAGCTAGTCCAAGGATTGATTTATTATTGTATCTATGATTTATGTGGATTATTATTAGATAACATATGTTATTAAGGTATGTGCCAACTGTTTATGGTTTATAAGGAATAAATAAATAATAAAAATTGTGAAATGAATATCTTTGTTTGAATGATTTAAATAAGATGATTAAATTATTTAGAGAATAATCAAGATTATGCTATAGATTGGTTAAATATGAGTATTAATTTATAATTAATTGATAAAATAGAATAAGTATTTAGATTAGTTTCAAATCTCTTTAGTTTTTCTATCTAAATTATTTATTTAATCTTGGTGAATATAAAATCCATTTTAGGATTAGGTGTGTTATTCACCTTGTAAATTCTATGTCTTGATCTTATTGTAATTATTCATTTAGATAATAAACAAAATACTATCTCCAAAAATCACAAAGTAGGTAAAATGAAATTCTCATTTGAGGATGGGGATACTATTGATCTATTATTTATTCTCCAAGATACTTAGAATATTGTATAAGATGACATTAAATAGGGAAGTTACACAAAAATGTCAAAGTTGGGAGTTATAGAACATTTTTCTAAGTTAGGTGTTGTAGCAAAAATTTAGTGCACTCACAAAAAACCTAGGATTGGGTAATGAATTTCATGATGGTCATGATAGAATCAATGATGTGTAAGGGGAGTTATATACTATTCCAAGATTCTTGACCATTGAATATGAGACATTGGATTTTTCCATGTGTACTTGGGTGTCTAGTTTGAAGCCCATGGTTTGGACTTACTTTGGAAAACCATTTATAGTTTCTAGTTTTCAATTTCTTATATAATGGCAGCATATGATAGAGGTATTATCTTAGTTTTGTAGGTACTATATAATATTGAATTACTATCAAATTGAAGGGATAAGTCGATTGCATTGATGTACTTACATTGTTGAGATTAATACAAGCTTGAGGTCTGTTTAGTGGTAGATTTTTTTCCTCAAAAGGGTTTATCCACATATATCTAGTGTCATCTTATGCATTGTCAATTTTTTATATGCTTCTCCATGATTAATTTCAATTTGATGGTTTAATAAAGCATATGTTAATTAGATTCAAAAAATTATTTGATCAATATTTTTATTCCACCATTTACCTTATTCTCAACAAGTCAAATGAAATTGACTTAGAAAGCCTAAGATTTACTTGGTTTGTTGCAAATTTAAAAATATTGAAATTTTTAGAATAGATAAATAAATTGAATCATATTACCTATTATTACAAACAAATGCATGATCTTTATTTCAATTAACTAAAGAAAAACAAATTAAATTATAATTGTGAACAAGTAATTATTAAACACTTGAAATAAATACATTAATCAAATCTAAATTTCCTTGCCAAATGTAATATTCTATTTTATTATTTTGTAAGTTTTAATTTTAAGATTTTAAATTAATTAAATAAAATAAAGCTAATTCTTTCTTGGTTTGGAATACAAGCTTGATTGAGGAGATTATTATTAAAATAGAACTATTATTGTTTTATTATTGCAATTGATTTAGTTAAGTGATGTGCACGAATTTGAATTAGTTGTTTTTAATTATAATTCTTAAAGTTAGAGAATAAACTTACTATTTCATTAATTAAAGTTTCCAATTAGGGTTTTAGGATATTTTTAGAGGATGAATTATATAAAATGATTGAAATCAATATGACTGTGATTATTTTGGCATCCACTTACTAATATATGATTAGATCAAAGCTTAAAAGGATCTATAAGAGTTTGATGAGATCTATAAGAGTTAGCATCAATAAACAAGGCTATCAAGTTAAGTGTTGTACATGTTTCTTCTTAGTGTGAAATTTTATAGATCACACCTCATTTGGATCTTAAAATTAATTAGGTCATTGAGCCTATGATTTAATTTTGATTGATTTGTATTAAATTATGTGTGAATTCATTAAAGGAAAGTAGGTTTTTAGAGAATAGAAAAGTTAGGAAAATATAGTGTATTAAATTTAGCATAAATCATAAATTCTTGTGAAAGTTAATTTGAATAAGTTTGAAATCACTGTCCTTTTGATTTTTGCAAATTAAATTTGAAATTGTGAAATTGAAAAAAAAACTATAGGGTTCATTAAGTAGGGAGAATGAAACCAAACCCTAGCTTTGAATATGAGAGACTAGGAAAGAGGAAATTGTCAAATCAGAACTTGGAATATAATATATAATGTTTATGTGACTAAATAGGATATATGTTAGTTCTTTTGAAAAAAAAAAATTATGATATTACTATAATATTTATTAAAATTGGTGTTTTTGGGAAAGTGTTGAACTAATTTTGTTAAGAAAAGAAAATTGGCTTTCATTAAATTGCAAATTTAGTTGTTGAGTCTAATTAAGATCAATAAGAAATTCTAATAAAAGTTTGACTCTTAAGATACTTTAGATATTTGTGATTTTGAAGCATGTTAAACCTTTTTTTTATATAAATTATATTTTCACATTTTTTGTCTAAATTTGTTTGAATGGGTAGAGGAAAAGGAGAGCATTAACCTAGGTCTAGGTGGCTAGTTTTTTTTGTGGATAGTTGCATAACCTATGGAAATTTGCACTACCATGAGCACTAGAAAGGGATAATTATGCTATTAACATGCCAAGGGTGGATAGTTAGGCTACCTAGTACACTCCTTGAAGACACATGTACTACCTAGTGCACCCCTTTCCTAATGTTTTGTTGCCAGTATGAGCAGATTAGTGTTGTCATTGATGTCAACAAGCTTGTGTTGTCATTAGTGTCAACTGTATGAGAAGGAAGAAGATCATTATTGAGGGAGATTGTTGCAAGAATATGTTGGTGTTATCTATGCTTTGATTAGTTGCATTATGTTGTCATTAGTAAGATAATGGTGTCAACCTCTAGTGTTGCTTTGATAAGCTTTTGTCTATGGTTGAGGAAGTGATGAAGGTGATGAGGATGTGTTTTTGGTGCTTAGTTTTCAAGTGCTTTTGAGAAAATTTGATAAAAAGATGAAACAGTGTGTTGCAGTGTTGTTCTAGGTTGTAGAGTAGTGTTTTGGTGTTGCTCCACATTTCTTCTAGGTTGAAGATCTACCTATGCATTTTAAATATGTTGATCATAGGTGTTACAAGGTGTAGTATTCATAATTTGGCATGCTAGATCATTGTACAGGAGAAGTTGTGTTCACTAGTGTATGAACAATGTATTGCAGATGTTTATGGGAGAAATGTCTTTGCTCTGGGTTTCTCCGCAAAGTGGTTTCAGGTCTTGTGGATCTAAGGGTGTGTTAATGGTGTTGGTATCTTACTTCAGTTGAAGTGGTTCAAATTTTGGTGCTTCAAAAGTTATTTTCTTAAGTTGTAGTATATGGTAGAGTTGTTTGAATGTACAGGGTATGTACATTTCTCAGGTGAAAGTTTTTGTGAAGGAGTTTGTTGGATTTCAGGGTGTTTATGGAATATTCCAGGTTATGTTTAGGTAACATTTTTTTTCTATGAGATGTTATTGATCAAAGGAAGTGTGTACTTAAAATTTGAATGGTGTTTACATGGGTAATGAGCAACCTTGGTGTTTACACTAATTGTGATGAATGTTTATTGTTTATAGAAGAGTGTGGTAGCATGGTGTTATAGTTTTGGGTCCCAAATAAGAAGTGGTGTGGTTTTCTTTCACTTCTATCTACCACAAAAATGTTTTTGTATCGACCTAATTTGAATTTGCACAATTGAGGTGCATAGCCGACCTTGGAGAAGGGTTTCAAGGTTGAAGATGGTATAAATAGCAGTTGAGTTGTTGAGGGATGGTGAGATAGTTAAGTAAGATGTGAATGATGCGAAGTGTAGAATGTTAGAGTGTAAATTTGAGAAGTGTAGTGCGAGCCTTCATGTGTTAGATTACTGGATGCAGTGAGCAGAAGGTGTCTACAATTCTTTAGTCAAGTTGTGAAGGTGTTGGGGATATTATGGTGGATTTCTCTGTTGCATTGAGATAAGATTTCTCTGTGTAACATTCTTCTCTATCTTATTTTTATTGGAAATAGGATTCCATTTAATTGCAATCCTAAACATTATTTCATGTTTCTCCTAAGTTCTTGGAAAGTGTTCCCCAACACTAGGATTAGAAAGAGATTAATTTTGAATGAAATAATCATGATAATTGACATTTGTAATTAATTCTAAATGATAGGAACATGTGAGGGTGCCCAATGTGAGTTCCTAAATAATAGGAGCAGATGGGGCGCCCACATGGAAGGTGGAACCCACCTTGAGTTAAGTTAACTGTTTGGAGAAAAAGATAACACTTCTATAATGCATGTAAAGATCTTGGAAGTTAGGGATTGATGTTTACATGCATGAAGTTCAGTTCAGTTCAATTCAATTCAATTCAATTCAATTTAGTTCATTTCAGTATCAGTTTAGTTTAGTTTAGTTTAGTTTAGTTTAGTTCAGTTATGGTTCAGTTATCTTTAGTTGCATGTAGTTAGTTTCAGTTGAATGCTAGTTGACTTCAGTTAACTTTGAATGCATGACTAATGACTTGAGTTGCATGACAGATAACAGGTGACTACTTTCAGTTAACGGGGGATGATCATTCTTGCATGAATGGTGGAGAGATATGTTTCAGTTAACAGATATTGACTTGGACCTACCTTGGGCGCTCAAGTTGGCTTCTTGGAGTTAACACTTTTGCATGATAAGATATTTCATAAGGCTAAGTTAAGTGGGCCCATTCTTGGGCGCCAACTTTGAGGATAAGCTTTGAAGATATCTTTGGAATAAAGGTTGAGTTATGACTTCAGTTTGGGACACCCAAATGGATGAAGGAGTTGATTTGACATTGTTCTTCACGGTAGAACTCTACTTGCAAGAGATAGGCATAGGTTTTGTGAGATAAGCATTGAGATTTGTAATTGTAACTCTTTGGAGTTTACAAGGTTGATTATTGCCTATTTATCTCAAGCAAGTTGAAGAGAGTTTGTATCATATTTTATTGCAAGTTGTGAAGAATATTTGTTGAAGGCAAAAGAAGCATCTCAAGCAAGGATTGGAATTATTGTAATCTTATTTTAATATTAAATAATGCATTGATTCTTGGTGGATTTTTTTCCCGAAAGGGTTTCTCCACGGTATATGTTGTGTAACTTCTAATCTTTTGGTCTTATTCTTCTACAACCTTCTGTCTTTATTCTACAAATGGTAAAATGAATATAACCAAATAATCATCCACAAAGAATCTGTAACAAAGAATACTTAATTAGATCAGCAATTACAAAGTCTTACAAAGTATTAAACTACTTAATCACCTCAATTTTCAACATTTGGTATCGAAGCTGAGGTTGGGTAGAGTTTGGGACACCTTTCTCTTAAAAGATTGAAGGTTTTTTGGCTATAGTGGGAGCTTTTATTATTTTTGTTATTGCTGATTTTGGAAAATAAGCTTGTTACAATGAATTCTCATTTATATATTGAAAGGTTCAATGGATCTAATTATGAAATGTGAAAACTAAAAATGGAGGATCTCCTTGAAGAAAGAGATCAATGATTAGTTATTAATAATCAGACAAAGTCACCTACAACTATGTTAGATGAGGATTGGGATAAGCTTGATAAGAAGGCAAGAGGAACCATAAGATTATGTCTTGTTTATGCTATTCTCTTGAATGTTTCAAATGAAAATACTACATATAAATTGTGGAAGAGAATAGGCGATATCTATCAAACCAAAAGTCTTACTAATAAGTTGTATATGAAAAGGCAGTTGTATTCTTTAAAAATGAAAGATGGTGATTATGTTGCAAATCATTTAAATTCTTTTAATTTGATTCTAAGTCAGTTAGCATCAGTTGATGTAAAGCTAGAAGATGAAGATAAATGCATTTTGTTACTTTGTTCTTTACCAGAGTCTTGGGAAAATCTAATTATTGTTGTCAGTGGTAGTGGTGTAGATCCAAAGATGGACAATATAATTCCTACTCTCCTATCAGAGGAGATGAGGAAGTCTAAAACTGGCTCCCAAGATGCCTTGTTTGTAAGAGGTAGGGCTAAGGAAAAGGAATCTAAGGCAAACAAGAAAGGAAAGGGTAAGTCCAAAGGACAATCTAAAACCCCTGGTAAGAGTAAGGTAAAGTGTTGGAATTGTGGAAAACCTAGACATATAAAGAAGGATTGTAAGAGAAAGAAAAAGATTTTTGATGCTTCTATAGAGAAATCCATGGATGACAGTAATGATGCATTAGTAATTTCTTCTAATACTATTGTTGATAACTCTTGGCTTATTGATTCAGGTTGCTCCTATCATATGACTCCTAACAAGGAGTGGTTCACTAAGTATATTGCATATGATGGAGGAGATTTCTTCTTTGGAGACAACAACACAACAAAATTTGTTGGCAAAGGAGAGGTAAAGTTGTGTTTTAGTGATGGTAGGGTTAAGACCCTTAATAATGTTTTACATATTCCAAGACTTGCTAGAAATCTACTTTTTGTCTCTAAGTTCAATGATTCTAGAATGCATGTGACATTTGACAAAGGTGGTTGCAGATTGGTGAAAGGGAATATGGTGGTTGCTAAAGGATCTCAGATTGGGACTTTGTTTAAGCTAAATACCTCCAATGTAAATAATTCAGCCAATGTAACTAAAGCTGAAAATACATGTATGTTGTGGCACCATAGATTGGGCCACATTGGTGAAAAAGGTCTTAGGACCATTCTTAATAAGAAATTGGTTGATGATATTCTTGATTATAATATTGGAAAAATTGACTTTTGTGAGCACTGTGTGTCTGGAAGCAATCTAGATCTAAATTTCCTAGTGGAACAAATAAAGCTAAAAGATTATTAGAGATTATTCATTTAGATGTAATGGGCCCTGTGGACATTGACTCTATTGGAAAATCTAGATACTATGTCACATTTATTGATGATGTCTCAAGATACACTTGGATCTATTTTATGCATAACAAATCTGACGTGTTTAATAAGTTTAAAGAATTTAAGGCTTTGGTTGAGAAAAAATCAGATCATAAGATAAAAGTGTTGAGATCAGATAATGGTGTTGAATATTGTTCTAGGAAATTTGATGATTATTGTAAGCATGCAAGAATTGTGAGACAAAAAACTACTCCATATACACCTCAAAAAAATGGAGTAGCTGAAAGGATGAACCAAACCTTAATGGAAAGAGTTAGGAGTATGTTAAGTAGTGCTAAGCTATATCAGTCCCTTTGGGTTGAGGTTGTAAGTACTTCTTGTTATTTAATCAATAGATCCCCTAGTTCATCTATTGTAGATAAAACTCCTTATGAAATGTGGTTAGGTAGGAAACCTAGTGTTGCACATTTAAGGATCTTTGGTTGTGAGGCTTTTGTTCATGTGCTTAATGAGAAGCGATCTAAGTTGGATCCAAAAGCACATAAATGCATATTCATAGGTTATGGTGAAAATGTAAAAGGTTACAAGCTTTGGAATCCTCTAACTCAAATTTTATTTATCTAGAGATGTGATTTTCAGGGAATTTAGAGCTTATTCAGGAGAAGAACAACCAAAGGAGAAGGATACTTCTCAAACAATGCATTTTGAGATGAATAATGAGAAGCAAGAAGATGCACATGTTGAAGAATAATTGGATGGATTGGATGAGAAGAGTTCACAAAGTTCTTCTAAGATAGATACTCAAGATGAGCATATTGAGGAACAAGTAGAAACCCCTTTGAGAAGATCCACAAGACAACAAAATTACGTTGATAGGTATAGCCCACCTAATTTCCATTGTATATTTGCTTTAATGAGTACTAATGATGAACCCAGTTCTTACAGGGAAGCTTTGTCTTCATATGAGAACAAGCTTTGGTCACAAGCTATGCATGAGGAAATGGAATCCTTGGATACTTGTGACACATGGGATCTTGAGATTTTTCCCAAAGGAAGAAAGGCTATTAGTTATAAATGGATCTTTAAAAATAAAATTGGAGCATATGGTAATCTCGAAAGGTACAAGGCTAGATTAGTAGCCAAGGGCTACTCCCAGAGAGAGGGAATTGACTTTAATGAAATATTCTCTCATGTTGCTAAATTAACTTCTATTAGATTCTTTTTATTTATTGTTGCTTATGATTTTGACATAGAGAAAATAGATGTGAAAACTAATTTTTTTGCATGGGAATCTTGATGAGGAGATTTATATGAAGTAACCTAATGGTTTTGTTGTAAAAGGAAAAGAAGAATTGGTTTACAGGTTAAAGAGATCTTTATATGGATTGAAACAGTCTCCTAGAATGTGGTGCAAGAAGTTTAATGCTTTTGCATTGAAAATTGGTTATGTTAGGAGTGAGGAAGATCATTGTGTTTACATAAAATTTATTGATGGTCATCTTTTAATTATTACCTTGTATGTTGATGACATGTTGTTTATTGGTAACAACAAGGAAATGCTCAAAGAATTGAATGCACAACTCTCAAGCACATTTGAGATGAAAGATTTAGGGGCTGAAAAATATATCCTTGGTATGGAGATCGGCAGAGATAGAGGTAACAGAAAGCTTTGCTTAAGTCAGAGCAATTCTATTGATACTATTTTGAAACGATTTAACGTGCAGGAGAGTAAACCAATTAATATTCCTTTACCAGTTGGCACGAAGTTAAGTTTAGAAATGAGTCCTAAATCTGATTTTGATTATGAGGAAATGTCTAAAATTCCATATGCTAGTGCAATTCGTAGTTTAATGTATGTAATGTTCTGTACGAGACCAGATATAGCCCAAGTAGTGGGAGTTCTTAGTAGGTTTATGTCTAACCCTAGTAAAGAACATTGGACTTATGTTAAGAGGGTGTTTAGATATTTATGAGGTACTTTTGATTACTGTTTGGTTTATCATGGTACTAATGTTATTGATATTATGCATAGATCATTGGACATACAAGGTTTTGTTGATTTAGATTGGGCAGGAGATCTAGATAGTCAGAGGTCGACAAGTGGCTATGTTTACTTTGTTTGGAGTTGCGATTAGTTGGATGAGTAAGAGGCACCCCATTGTTTCTTTTTCCACCACAGAAGTAGCGTACATGGCTGCTACACATGCCTCTAAAGAGGCAGTTTGGTTACAGAGACTTGGGAAAGGTATTGGTTTTAATTGCAAGCAAGTTAGACTTGAATGTGATAGTTAGAGAGTTATTTGTCTAGCCAAAAATCCTATCTATTGTTGTGGGTCAAAATAGCACAACAACATTAAACAGAATATTACTATTCTATTTCTCCTGAAAGAGAAAGAAAACACATGGTAATCTAACTCCCAAGGTCCTGGTAATTGGTTCTCAATTATGTTGATGTCACTCAGTGGTCGATATAACTGTAATGTTCAAGGGGACTTTGTTGGTAATAAGGAACAGGACTGCATAACATCAATTAATCTACGTTGGGGGAAGGGGGTTTAAATAAAAGAAAAAGATGAATCGGAGCTTCAAATCAAAAGAAACATGAGTAAAATTCTTACATATCCAAACATGCATATCAATAATGAGTATTTATTCCACCTAATCACAACCACAGCAAGATGCAATCCACATAATAAACTATGCTACTGCATACATCCATAGTGTTAATTCAAATACCATCAACATTTACTAAACTTGCTTCAAAACAAATCACTCACTCATCATTAAACATAGATCAAATGAACATGATAATAACTTCATCCATAGATAACCCAATGATATAATCTTGAACCCAGTTCCTTCTATTGACTTTCATCAAATAAGAAACACATAAGCACAACAAAATCACTGGCGTATGGATTGATTATGTACCATTAACCTTATCAAAATAGATCCAAACTTCAAAACAATAACATGAAAATGTATGAAAACTATAAAATAACCAAGTTTAACTGAACTTTCCAGAGTATCTCTCTTAAAACATAGAAATCCTAGATCTAATCTCTATTTTTTTATCATCAGGTGGCTGATCTTTCTTCAATTAGCCGACCTTTACAAAATAGAACCTAATAATACATATAGTTGCCACATGCACAAGTTTCTCTCAATTATCAACCCAGATCCACAATTAATGGAGCTCGAACTGAACACAGAAGTGGATTGATGAACCCTCGTTCCAAGGCTGATTACTCTGTTGCACCAAAAATTTGATATTCTAAGAAGGTGAAACCACCGGATCAAACTCAGAGTTGAGCTCATGTCAAAACCCCACAAAAGAGGAGAAAAGAAGATCTTGTGTGTGGTGAAAAGATTCAATTCATTTTTGAACTTAATGCTCAAGGATGTACTCATCAAAATTGCAGAGTACTTATTGAAGAGTACCCGAATCAGGTTCATCCAACCAATCATCTTCAAATCTGATCCTTTCAAATTCAGTAGAAACCAACTTTTGTATCTCCTTTATCTTGATTAATTCATTTCTAGCAGTCCCTGTCTCCTCCTTGATATCCATAAATTGATCCAATAATAGATTCTCCCCATCGTCTCCCTTTTGCATAATTTCCTCAAACCTACCCCTCCATCTTTCCCTTAGCTTATCCAAAGACAGGCCTTCTTTTCCTGAGGAATCTAGATTAATTAAAATGGCCACAATTGCCTCCAATTCAACCATCTATTGATTCAAATCTTTGCTCATTTCTCAAACTTCTTCTTGATGCCCATGAATAGCCTTAGACTTATACCTTATTATGCTCATAGTTTTTTCCACAAAATTTGCATTATCATGCTCAAGAATTGAATATTCAAGCAAGGTGGACTTAGGAACCTTGCTAATATCTTCAAGCTTCTTAACACATTCCTTGTACTCCTCATCCGTCTTATCTAGATCCTTGGAATGTTGATCTAGATCCACTGCCAATTCAAGAGAAGCCTTATGAATTTTAAAACCTTCAACGAGAACATCATCAACTTCCTGGTTGAGCTTATCCAACCATTTTTCAACCATTCCTACCTTGATTTTCATTAGAACCAAATCATCTGCTTCCTTCTTTGTTAACAAAACTGGAGATTCAGGAAGAGCAGCTTGTTGGGAAATGGGAGTTGAAACATCTTTCAAAAATATATGCAGTTGATCCAATTGAGCCTTAAGCTCATCCTTCCTTTGTTTATCTTTGATCACCCGAGATTTAGTTGAAGAGGCCACAATATCAATCAAATTCATTTGCTGATTTCTTGTGGGCCTTCCCAAATTTACCATCCCCAACTGATAATCAGTGATTTGCATATCATCACGGCTCTTGTCCATTATGGGTATGGCACATTTAACAATGATCTCTCCAGCATCAATGAGCTTGGTAGAGTGAAGAACCCGAGCCTTCTTTTTAGGTTTCTCCTTCTCAATTTCCTTCATCATCTCCTCCTAGTTTAATGGTTGTGGTTGAACAATTTGTTTCCTTTCCAAGTCTAGCTTTAACCAAGGAGCAACAGGAGTAGTGGTTGTATGGGCTGAAGAAGAAGCAATAGTAGTGGAAGACAAAGGTTGTAACATTGTAAGCCCCAGTTGAGAATCAACTTCCTACACATTTTTTTGATCACTTTGTGCCTTCTCCTGTGCTAACTTTTTTGCCTCCTCCTTATCCTTCTACTCTTGCAGCCTTTTAGCCTCCAGCTCCTGCTTTAGACGTTCCTCTTCTACCTTCCTTTCCTTCAACATTTGATCTCTTTGCTTCTTCATCTCTTCAACATAGTCCCATGCCTCTTTGGACTTCTTTTCAATCTTAGCAGCCTCATTTTCCCTCTCCAAACGTTCTTGTTCCTCCCTTTTCGTATGAGCCTCTTCTTGTGCCTTCAGCTTAGCTTCAAGAGCTTCTTTCTCTCTTCTTTGTTGGGCCTTTTCCTCTTCAAGGTTATGAATCTTCTACTGCAACATCAACATATCTCTCTCTTCATGTATCTTGAGCTCCTCCTCCTCTTGTTGTTGTTGTTGAGCTAATTCATCAACCTTGACCTTATCTTCCAACTCCTTTTGCTTGATCGCCAAGTCAGATTGTGCCTTGGCTTCCTCTTCTTGTTGCTTAGCTAATGCCTCAGCTTCTGCCTTGGCATCAGCTTCTCTTTTGGCATCTTCAAATATTTTCCACTGATCTTCCTCAGTCAATATGTGTTTGGTACCTACATCATCCGTCATATCAAGAGATGTTAATACATGATTCCCTTTATCAGATGGAGTCTTCTCTGAATCTATTTCTATATCATGTATCTCAATTTCAGCCTCCATTTCTTTTAAGACCTCTGCTTCATCATGGAGGGCTCCCTTTGGTGACTCTTGATCTAGTTGTTGTGTATCAGTAGGTGGAGTAGATACCTCCCCTGCAACAGATGTAGAAGCAACCACCTCAGCAATTGTCTCACCTTCCTGCATCTCCAGGAGGTCTTGAGGGACCACCTCCTCTTGTGCATTAGAAGGCATAAATTCTAAGGGTTCCTTAGGTGCCATCTTTCCCTTTGTCCTGTTATATCCTTGGGTGGTACTTGCAGCTTTCCTCTTCTTAGATGATTGAGCCTCATACTGGTTAACCCTCAAACTCACCTAGTGAATACTCCTATCTAGCACCGGTCTTACAATCTGCTTTATGTCAATCATCTCTTCAGCATTCCAGTCTACTGGATCAAGATCTTTAGTGCCAATCTTTTCTGTATTATACCCAGGATCCCAAAATACCCCATCATCAAACAAAGTTTCTAGAATGTCTTCCTTTATCCCAAACTCCACCATGAGTGGGATAGCTATCCTTTCATAATTCCTTTTTCTAAGGTCATATTTATCCTGCAAGTCCTCCCAAAAATCCTCCAACAAATTGAAGTGCTTATCAAAGAGACTGGGAAGCAAATCCTGCAACTTGTGCTTGGGATCATAGTGCTTCCTCACACTGTACAAGCCCAACTTCAAACAAACTAATTCATCACAAATAGCCTTAGCTGCCACAATGTGTGGACAGCTGAAAACTCCCAGCCTCATTGGAAACTTATGGCAACCAGTCTTGTGTTTGGCGTCAAACTTGTAATTAACACCCAAGGCTTGATAAATAAACTCCATTAGAATGATCCTATCACCACAACATCTAGGCAACAAATGGAGGTGGCGATCAAAGCCTTCCAACCTGAAATAGGTGAATGTGGGGTATTGGATAAACCAATGCCCCCACTCATTCACAAAAGCCATTGCCTCCCTGCTAAGCCTATATCTCGCATCACCATTAAGCTTGTTAATAATGACATAAAGAAAGGCATCATTTACCCTTCTATAATGTTTCTTTGATGCCTGCAAAGTGAGTTGATTATAATGCTCCCACACTTTCTTCTGTCCTTGAGCTTCCCCCAATATACCCACAGTTTGAAGTCCAGGAAAAATCCCCATTCGGGAAGCTGCATAAACTACATAGGAGGTCATAAAGAAACACTTGGTTTCTCTCACTCTTATCATTTGATTGTGAATGTTGTCTAATACCACCATTGGCTAGTCAAATTGTTGCCTTCCATCCAAAATAGTTTGGATGAAAGGAAACATCCATTCCTTAAACAGTGAAGCATCCCTTTTTCCAAACACCCTAGAAAGGAACATGATTATGCCTGCAATCTCTTTACCAAAGCCTACCCTCTTAGGCTAGTCTAGAAGCTTGGTAAGAGACTTCTTCTCCACCCTCATCCATATCTTATTCATGTGAGATCTATTATTTTCCTTATTATCACTGTAAAGCTCCAAAGCTTCTACCTCATTCAATTGCCTAGGATTAGTGGGATCGGGTACATTAAACAGGAATTTGATCATTTGAGGTGTTAAGTCAATAATGACATTACCCTTTACATTCACACACTACCTAGTAGCAGGATTATATGCTCCAGCTGCTGCAAGAATCAACTCTGGACACTACACAGATAAGGGAAAAACTGCAACATGTGTCAGCCCTAATTGAACAATCCTTTATGTCCTTCTTGTGACCTGCTCCTCAGTGAATGTCTCCTCATGCAATTCTTCATAGTTAAAAGGGCCCAAATTGGTGTCAGCAATATCATCCCAGTCATAATCAACTTTGGTAGCTGTGAGGGAAAATTCCCTATGTTTGCATCTCAAAGTATATGGAAGTTGTTCCACCCTAATCTTCTTTGGCCTAACTCTTTGCCATGAAGTTTCACCCTGTTGGCTTCTCTGGGAAGCCTCATCTGATGCCCCTAACATTTCTTGATTTCTGCAGCAAATTTTTGTATTAGATGAACAAAACATCCAAGTTAGTCAAACATATAATACCCTTCTCTACCCTCCTAAGATAATATTTACTTAGTCAAATTTTCCCTTCATCAGAGGTGGAATCATAGAAGTATTAGGCATAAAATACATCCCTTATCATATGGCGAGGTTGGGATCAAAACGAGACAGGAACCAAAAACAAGATCAGAATCGGGACCGGAACGGGAATCAAAACAAAAATATTTGTCAGTTCCCAAATTCAAATTCCACCACGGCTCCGGTTCTGATCAAGAACAAGTATAAAGACACAACATCATAATGAGCAGGAGTGAAATAGTTCTAGGATCTAATCACAAATGATAACAACTTCGAGAAGAGTTCCTTCCCAAGTCCGCTTCCACTCATTCTAGATGTGAAACGAAAGGTATTTCAAAAAGGCACAGTCACGTGAATTTTAACCCCTAGGTTACATGGGCTTTAAAGGAAACCAAGAATAGCATAGTTTAACTCCTCTAACAGCTCCACCGTACAAAAGGAAATTTAAACCCTAGAAAAGACCATTTTGCAAAGGTTGTCGAGCAAAACCCAAGTTTGCTCGACACGACAATTCTAAAAATTAGGGCCTAACGAAAATCCCACATGGAAAACATAGAGTCAACGTGGAATGGAAAGAAGAGGGGTTTCAAAATGAATTCATTAGTTAAGCATGGAAACCCCCACAAAAACTAAAACCCTGGTTAAGAACTAGGGCACGACAAAACGGACCTGTCATGAAAGCGACAGCAGAGCAAACAACAAAACAAAACGACAAATGGAAAACAAACCAAAAACGGAACGATACAGAAAAGAAAAGACAAAAGAAACAAAACAAGGAAAGAGACAAGAAACAAGCGAAGAAATTTACAGAGCGAAAAAAAAACCTCCTACGAATATGCCAAAACAAAACACCCGAAAGAACAAACGGGAGACGAAAAAGCAAAGAAACCTACCTCAAAACACTCCTCAGGACTGACCAAAAATTAGCTAAGATTCGCTCCACAACTCGCCTCTATGATCAAATCAATCCTCTTGAGACTTTCCTGGCTGTGGTTTGTTTAAACGCTTCAAATAATAATGATAATGAGCTAGTTTAAACATGATTAAACCTTTAAAAATTGATTCGTGCATGCGAAGAGGCTGCATTTAATGCCATAAATGCAGTAGTTTGGGGACGGAGCCAACAACGTAAACAGATAGTTAAGTCAAGTCCACTAAATATCAAAAGGTAGGGCGGACATGGATCCGGGTCAGAGACAAGATAAAGAAACTTATACAAGGTTCCTTACCCAATTTCCAACCCTGTTTTGGTCCCACAAAGAGGACAACGACCAAAACAAGACACAAGAGGACGAGGGTGGAGCCAAAACCAAAATGGAACTTTTACAAAGTTCAAAGTTTGATTCCTGGTCTGTGTCCGGCCCTGACCAAGCAACCAAGAACGATGAGACAAAGAAAACAAGCGGAGTCGAAGTCGAAACGAGGACTCAATCTGGAATTTTGAAACTTCCAATTTAAGTTCCAATCCCAGTTCCGCTTCCGCACAGGCAAAAACAAAACGCAAGAAAATGACCAACAATTCATGAGACGAATCGACCCAAGAGTTGTTGAAAACAACCAACAGACAAAGAAGGAAAAATAAAAATAAAATAGAGTCGGAGTCGGAACAAGATCTGAACTAGAAATCTTGAAAGAGTTTCATGTTCAGTTTTGGTTTCGGACCTACCTCCGACAGAGCAAAAGAAAGAAAGACTTAGGAGCAAAACAAACAAATCCTAAGACCCAACCAAACAACCAAAGACAAACAAAAACAAAAAGGGGGACCCATTTTGTTCCAAAATAAAATGGGGTGGTTATGCAAGGCATAACAAATGGTGACTCGGCTGGGAAAAATGGTTTACCCATTTTTAAGATACTGAAGAATTCAGTCACCCAAGAACTTGTGATTTATGAAACATGTTAACTTAAGTGTGACCAAAATATTTAAGTAAAGTTGAGCTGGAATCTCAAATGTAAAACCAACATAAACTACTCTTGAATTTGAGTGTGTGCATGTTTATGGTGCATCCTTCTTTATTTGAGCTTTCTCCACACCTAAACAACTATATCTAAGATCCAAGCTACATAGGTTGAGTCCTTCAACTGTCGTGCAATGGATCTTGGGTATTGCTCTGCTGCCAGTCAAGCGTCCATAGCTCCAACGGAGATACCTCTAGTTCTCTCAAAGCATTGCTCCACTTCCAATCAGGCATCCATAGCCCCCGATAGAGATACTTGAATTACCCATTTGGTATTGAGTTTGCCTTTATTTTAGTATTTCTCTTTTCTCTTTCTTTTACAGGCTTCACTTGTGAAAAAATTTATAAAAAAAAAAACCTTCTCAATAATCAAACATTAATAGTCTGAGATATGGGTTGAGAACTACAGTGGATCCTATGATAGTTTTGGGGAAACAGATTTTTCACTTGAATCAAAGATATAATCACCCTGAGATGAATAGGCACTTTATAGTCAAATGTTTTATCTATTTTGTGATAGATTTCAATCATAGTTCATGAGGTTGTCTACAGTATACCTTACTCCTAATAGCTTTCATAATCATGCTAAAATGACCATAAGACATAAGCTTTATAACAAAATTTCTCGACAGATATGCCTAAAAATACCTAAACCAATTTCTCTCCTAGTGCCTACAGCATACTTTGAATAACAACCCCTATATTTCAAAATGGAAAGAAAAGAGGATCCCCAAGGAAGAAAACAAAAACAAACACAAAACAACAAAAGGAAACAAAGAGAAAGAAAGAATAGACAAACAAACAACCAACAGAAACAAAGAACCAATAATTACACAAAATACATATATACAATTAATTCAGGACTCAAACCTTTACGATCTGAAGTAATGCTTGAGAAATTGTCCATTGACCGGCAATGGAATAGGTTCTCTTGTCAAGGTGGTCAAGTGAAAAGCGTTGTCACCCAAGATCCTGGCTACTTGATACATACCTAGCCAGAGTCTATCAAATTTCTAGTGATCACCCCTTTTCTCCTTAGCATTATCCCACAACAACACCAGATCTGAGATTTTGAATGCCTTAATCTTAGCTCTTTTGTGAAACCAACGTTTAACAACAGCCTAATGCTTGAAGAAATGTTGTAGAGCAACGTCTCTCTATTCTTCCATGTTTAAAAGGTTATTTAATTTGACCTCAATCCGATCATCTTTTGTATAAAACTCCTGCATAAACTTGAGAACAGGTATCTGTAAGTGTATGGGGAAAACCAGATCTTGGCCATAGACTAATTTGAAAGGGGAATTTCCTAGAGCAACCTTAATATGGGTTCGATCTACCCATAAGGAAAATCTCAACTGGGTATGCTAGTCCCTAGGATTACTTTCAAGTAATTTCTTTATCACTTCTAGCAGATTCTTGTTAATAGATTCTACTACACCATTTCCCTGAGGATAATAGTTAGAGGAATATTTTCATTTTATGTTCGTAGGCCCATTGTATGAATTCAGCAGATGAAAAGGCAGGGCCATTGTCACATACCAGGGCGAACGGTACTCCAAACCTGGTAACAATATTTTTGGTAAGAAATTTGGTAACCACCTCAGTGGTGATGTTCTTGCATGGTTGAGCCCCAGTCCAACGCGTGCAATAGTCTGTAGTTGTTATGATGAATTTGTGTCCTACAAAAGAATTAGGATTAATTACCCCCACAAAATCCAGTTCCCATTGGGCAAATGGTCTTACCTCATATACTAGTTGTAGAGGCATTGTTGGATTACGCTCCTTTGATGCAGAGGTCTGACATGTATGACATGTCCTAACGTGTTGATGTGCATCCCTAAACACATGGAGCCAATAATATCCTAACCTGAGGATTTGATGGGAAAAATAATTTACAGATCTGTGTCTTTTACCGTTCCTACCTTGAAATTCAACCATAGCATGCTTGGCTTATTGTTGATCCAGACAGCTTAGGTAAACCCCCTCATAATTTATTTTGTATAGAGCCCCTCCTTTGAGCATCTAATGAGCACTCTTCATCCTTAGTTCCCTCCTCTGGGTAGCATTCATTCCTTCTGGGCATCTGTTATTGAGAAGGAAGAAAATCAATTCAGCATACCATGGATCTTTGGTGAATGAGTGCACAGTATATTGTTGATAGGTAATATTCTTGTCAACATCTGCCATGGCCTTTGATAAACCTTGTCCTCAGACAAGCTTCATTGGATGGATCTCTAGATCATACTCTTGCAGGATAGCCATCCATTTTCCTCTTCTTTCTCCTAATTCACTTTGCATAAGGAGAGACTTAACCACTGGATTAGGCACAATAGCAATAACTTGGCTCCTCAGAATATAATGTCTAAATTTTTTAACTACTCGTACCAATGCAAAGGCCTATTTTTCCAAAGGCAGGCACCTAAATTTTGCACTCTTGAATGGCGAGCTCATGAAGGAAATTGGCCTTTCATCTACTTCAACTCTATGTTGTGTTAGGACTGTTGCACATGAATGATTATATGCAAATGAATAAATATAAAAGGGATTTAGGTAATTTGGGCTGGTCAAGACTAGTGCCTCAGATATTGAGTGTTTAATCTGTGAAAATGCAGATTTAGCCTCATTATTCCATTCTATTTTAGCATCTTTCTTCATCATCTCGTTGAGGGGTTTGACAATTTTTGCAAACCCTATTATGAACTTCCTTACAAAATTAATCCTCCCGAAAAAGTACCGCATCTCCTTTTTACTTCCTGGCATTGTCAATTTCAAAATGGCCTCAACTCTGTCAGGATCTATGGATATCCCCTTTTCTGATATCACATGCCCTAAAATTTTCCCTTCGGAAACTCCAAAGACACATTTCTTGGGATTTAGAGATACTTCATAGCTGATACATCTCTTAAGGACCTTTGCTAAGTCAACATCATGGTCCTTTTTCTTCTTGGAAAAGATTGTCAAGTCATCCACTTATATAATAATGCACTTACCTATCAAATCTTTAAAAGCCACATCCATTGCACGTTGAAAGGTAGCTCCAGTGTTGATGAGGCCAAACGACATGCGTCGATAGGCAAATGTTCCCCACTTAGTAGTGAAGGAAGTCTTCATCCTTTCCTCATGGTTGCTAAGCACTTGGTTATACCCAGAATAGCCATCTAAGAATGACATCATCTGAGATCCATTGACAGTTTGTAATACCTCATCAAGAGAAGGAAGTAAATAGTTATCCTTCTATGAGGCTTTGTTTAGGTTCCTAAAGTCAACACATAGCCTGATCTCCCCACTTTTCTTATGTACTAGGACTAGATTGGAAACCCACGTGGAGTGCCTTACTGGGAAGATGATTCTTGCTGATAAATTTTTTTGCACTTCCTTCTATATCAATGGCTCAATCAAAGCGTTGATTGGGCGTTGCTTTTGATGAAAGGGCTTGGCTTCTAGATTCAGCGGTATTGTGTGCATGATCACAAAGGTGTCAAAAGTCTTTAAATCTTCATAACTCCAGGCAATTGTTGCAATATCTTCTTTTAACACCTTAATTATTTCATTTCTGATCTCCTCATGGTAGGTATTTCCTATAAGAACATTTCTTTTGAGGCCCGAATCAGCCAAATTAATAGATTCGTACTTCCCTCCTTCACTTTGTATTGGCACTCTCTCTCGAGTCTGAGGATCAGAATCAAATATTCTTTCTAAAGCTACCATCCCCTTGGGAATGCTATTGCTTTTCAAATTCATTACTCTTTCCATGTCACAACCTTCAGGGTTCCATTCTCCCTGATCTCTATCTGATTCATCTATGATCTATCCTTTGAAGACATCAGAACTTGCCAAGAAGGTGAGTATGTGTTGGTCATCATCGAAGACCTAAAAATTCAGGACATTATCTAGGACTGTTGGGATTGAAACTAGTTCAACTAAAAATCTTTTCAATTTGGGGTCCTGCATAGGCCCCAAAGTACTAGCAATGACTGCCAAAGCATCTGCGATTTGATTTTGTTCCCTAGGAATCAAAGTGATTCTGAAAGCGTCAAAGTCCTCAATCAGATTCCAAACTCTATTATTGTAGGAAGCCAATCTTTTATTATGGCAAGTATATTGGCTGCGAACCTATTTGATAATTACTTCAGAATCCCCCATCACCATGAGAGATATGACCTTCTTCTAATGGGAAAACATTAGGCCCCTAGCAAGTGCTTCATACTCTACCACGTTGTTTGTGCAACCAAACTGTAGCCTATAGGAAGCAGAGTAAGTCTTCCCCTTTGGATTGGTTAATTCTATCCCTGCTCCACTTCCTGATTTGGACTTAGAGACATCAAATTTTAGACTCCATAATTGATCTGGGGCTGGGATCTCTTTCTTCTTTTGGCCTACAGTTTTTTGCTTGCCAGAAGTATGTGGCAGCTCGGACTGGTGTTGATCATCAGTATTTGAAGGTAACTGGGGGCACGGTTCACCAGAAGGTTCATCTGAATTCAAATTTTGTTCAGGAATTGATTCCTAAACCTCCTCTTAGGTCAGGTCATGATTTAGTACCTTTTTCACCAATGCCCTGGGCATTGGAAGTGTTTTTGGGGTAGGTGTAATTGGCAAAGATTGAGATTCCTTAGTCTCTAGTTGTAGTTCAAAGCATAGAACCTAATTTTGCTCGAGTTGAGAAGATGATTCCCTTTGAGAAAGACTGGCTCTCGTAAGGATGGTTGCATCCTTTGCTTCAAATGGAAATTTATTGGCGGAGGCTTGAGATTGACATTCACAAGTTTCTTCTACTTGGGAGACATGTTTTAAGATATCTACACAGGGTTGACAAGTTAACTCAGAATGATTCTGGTAATGGACCCTACACCAGTTTGGAAGCAACAAACTCCACATATCAACCTCCTCTCCTAGTACTAGCCTATCTTGTTGCAATTTTTTTATTAGGAATTACTGATTAATAGTAATCATTGGGTCATTTTGCTCTGGAAGGGGTGGGTCATCAAAATGAAGTACAGAAAAAGTCATGATTTCCTCCTGCTTGTAAACTCCTATCTCGGTTTCAAAATAGGCTACCTCATTAGGGGAATCATACTTAATGATCATGTGTTTGAGCCTAGGCTCACTTTCAATTCTAATCTGGCTTGCTATCCCTTTCCAGGGCAGCCACATGTGTGAGAAATCCAAAGACAAATATCCCCCAAGACTTTTCATTACGTCTTCGCTTAAGAGCATACCATAGGTTTCTGGGATATCAGCAACTTGGATATCCACATAAGTTTGGATCCTTGGATCAGATCCAATCTGTACATGAATATTTTTAAGCTCTCCTACCACATTGACTTATGTTTTGTCTAACTGGATAACCTTTTTATTTGTCTAGAGTGGACTTAGACCTAACTTCCTACAAATTGAAAATGGCATGATGTTTCCCGACACCCCAGAATCTAGCAGACAGTTGTGTAAATTCTTTCCAAAAATTCTTAAACTTAACAAGAAAGGTGGAGTAACAGTCTTACCTTTATAGAGTGTTGCATTCATCTCGTTAGTGGGAGTCACCTTTTCTCTTCCTTTTGACCTATCTGCTTCCCCCAAGGCTTTCAACAAAATTTCCTTTTGAGTAGGGCACCATTTCAAAATATCAAAGAAAGACATTGAATTCTTCTGCCTCTGCATCTCTATAATGAAATCAAAATTTGAATCATTCCTAACTTGATATTTAGGAATTGAAGGTGGATTACCTTTGTTCTAAGAATCTGATGGTCCCTTTGGTGGTGGTGGATTATTATCCGCATTCTAATTTGACGGGACCATGTTATTAGGAGGGGAAGAGGTCATGAATGGCCCTCTATTCTAATTTATAAGGAAATGGCCTCCCTTGGTTTGGAAATCTTGGGCATTGTACACATATTCTACTATTTCATTGTCTTCCTAATTGGGAAATGGAAGTTCTTCCTCAAAGATATCATATGCCATGGCAGTATTCGTTGATACACCAGATTTGTTGGATGCACCTTGAAATGGAGCATCAGCTTGGGCTATCTTAACCATCTTTTCCATCTCTGGGCAATTTACCTCAGAATGGACTGCAGTATCATGTAGTCTACACCAATTGGTCATAAGGTTGAGGTCTGCCACATTAGCAGTGTGCGGTTTTTTGTCTCCCACTTGATAATTGTGGGAAACTCCTCTGTTATTGGGTCCAGTATTCCATGGCCTATTGTTGTTAGACCTTTGATTGTATCCTCTATTCTTATTTTGATAGTTTTGATTAGAGGAGTTTTGGTTCTGGAAATTCCTAAATGCATTCTGGTTGATATTATAGTTCTGGTTGGAATTTTGGTTAGAATAACGACCCTAATTAGAATACCCTCCCTGATTATGAAAACCTTGGTTCTGGTTCTGAGGGGGATTCTGTCTAAGTTGATCCATGTCGTTGTACATCTAAGATAGTGTCTTTTTTAGTGTCTCCATCTCATTTGTTAGTTGGAGAGTATTTTCACTTTCTACAGTCTTCACTACAGAGGGTTGATTAACAAAATTTGATCCTCCAGCTTGATTTTGGTAATTGTGATTTTGTTGGGAGGAGTCCTGGGAACCATTGTTAAAAAATGGTAAGGGAGGTGAAGCTTGGAACTCAGACATAGGTTCGTATTGGGAATAGGACATCCCTGGGACCGTGTTGAATAAAGGGGGTGGATTGGGCATTTGGTATCCTATAGGAGGAAGAACTCCTCCTAGACTCCTGGATTGCAAACTTATTTGTTGTTGCAACTGGATGGCCAGATGATATACTTTAGCCAAAGAATCAATTTCATTAGCATTATATGTCCTTTTCAAAAATGAGCCAATCAAAGGGTCCACAGACCTTAAGTATGCCAAAATGGCAATGTTCTCAGCAACCAGGTAAGGATCCTGCAACCTTCAATACATTCTTTGGAACCTAGTGTTAAATAAAGGCAATGGTTCATGGTGTTCTTTTCTTATTGTGGCAAACTAGTGGTAGAGAATAGTAGGGTCTACATAAACCCAAACTGATTGATAAAGGAATTTTCCAAGTCTTTCTAACTTAGAATAGACCCTTGGGGTAAATTTAGGTACCAATTATACGCCATGTCTCCTAATGAATAGAGGAACAATCTGCACACAACGTCCTAATGAGCCACCTGAGCATGGGTACAGGCATCCTTAAATGCCTGTATGTGCTCCTCGGCACTTCTTGATTCTCCATGCATGTACTTAGGACATAACCTCTCTGGGTTCTTGGGGAGATCGCGTATCCCCCCAGGGATAGTCCCTAGTGGTGAGGGGTTATTCACAAAGTAAGCCATAGGTCTTGGTGGTGATATTGGTTGAGCAAGTTGTGGAATGGGTGAGTCTGGCCCATGAGGTGATATGGATGGATTCGGTGGAAACCCAGGTGCGGTGAGCGGTGGTAATAATGGTGGGATCAAGACTCTACGAGCCTGGGGCCTATACCTAAAAGGGGTTTGGAGTTCAACGAGTGGTTCAGGGTTCTGAGAAGATCTAAGAACTCTCTCATACCTATCTGGTGAAAATGACCCAATGCGAGCCAGCTTGTTCCTCAGGCCCTCCTTCTAGCGCTAGATCTGTTGAGGGTCAAAACAACACAACATTAAACAGAATATTACTATTCTATTTCTCCTGAAAGAGAAAGATAACACATGGTAATATAACTCCCAAGGTCCTGGTAATTGGTTCTCAATTATGTTGATGTCACTCAGTGGTCGATATAACTGTAATGTTCAAGGGGCCTTTGCTGGTAATAAGGAATAGGACTGCATAACATCAATTAATCTACATTGGGGGGCGGGGGGGTTTAAATAAAAGAAAACGATGAATCTGAGCTTCAAATCAAAAGAAACATGAGTAAAATTCTTACATATCCAAACATGCATATCAATAATGAGTGTTTATTCCACCTAATCACAACCATAGCAAGATGCAATCCACAGAATAAACTATGCTACTACATACATCCATAGTGCTAATTCAAATACCATCAACATTTACTAAACTTGCTTCAAAACAAATCACTCACTCATCATTAAACACAGATCAAATGAACATGATAACAAATTCATCCACAGATAACCCAATGATATAATCTTGAATCCATTTCCTTCTATTGACTTTCATCAAATAAGAAACACTTAAGCACAGTAAAATCACTAGCGTATGGATTGATTATGTACCATTAACCTTATCAAAATAGATCCAAACTTCAAAACAATAACATGAAAATGTATGAAAACTGTAAAATAACCAAGTTTAAATGAACTTTCTAGAGTATCTCTCTTAAAACATAGAAATCCTAGATCTAATCTCTATTTTTTTATCATCAGGTGGTTGATCTTTCTTCAATTAGCCGACCTTTACAAAATAGAACCAAATAATACATATAGGTGCCACATGCACAAGTTTCTCTTAATTATCAACCTAGATCCACAATTAATGGAGTTGGAACTGAACACAGAAGTGGATTGATGAACCCTTGTTCTAAGGCTTATTACTCTGTTGCACCAAAAATCTGATATTCCAAGAAGAAGGTGAAACCACTGGATCAAACTCAGAGTTGAGCTCATGTTAAAACCCCACAAAAGAGGAGAAAAGAAGATATTGTGTGTTGTGAAAAGAGTCAATTCATTTTTGCACTGAATTCTCAAGGATGTACTCGTCATAACTGGAGAGTACTTGTTGAAGAGTACCCAAATCAGGTCCATGCAACCAATCATCATCAAATATGATCCTTTCAAATTCAGTAGAAACCAACTTTTGTATCTCTTTTAACTTGATCAATTCCCTTCTAGCAGTCCCTGCCTCCTCCTTGATATCCATAAATTGATCCAATAATAGATTCTCCCCATCATCTCCCTTTTGCATAATTTCCTCAAACCTACCCCTCCATCTTTCCCTTAGCTTATCCAAAGACATGCCTTCTTTTCCTGAGGAATATAGATTAATTAAAATGGCCACAATTGTGTCCAATTCAACCATCTATTGATTCAAATCTTTGCTCATTTCTCAAACTTCTTCTTGATGCCCATGAATAGCCTTAGACTTATACCTTATTATGCTCACAGTTTTTTCCACAAAATCTGCATTATCATGCTCAAGAATTGAATATTCAAGCAAGGTGGACATAGGTACCTAGCCAATATCCTCAAGCTTCTTAACACATTCCCTCTACTCCTCATCCCGCTTATCTAAATCCTTGGCATGTTGATCTAGATCCACTGCCAATTCAAGAGCAACCTTATGAATTTTAAAACCTTCAACGACAAAATCATCAACTTCCTAGTTGAGCTTGTCCAACCATTTTTCAACCATTCCTACCTTGCTTTTAATTAGAACCAAATCATCTGCTTCCTTCTTTGTTAACAAAACTGGAGATTCAAGAAGAGCAACTTGTTGGGAAATGGGAGTTGAAACATCTTTCAAAAATCTATGCAGTTGATCTAATTGAGCCTTAAGCTCATCCTTCCTTTGTTTATCTTTGATCATCTGAGATTTAGTTGAAGAGGCCACAATATCAATCAAATTCATTTGCTGATTTCTTGTGGGCCTTCCCAAATTTACCATCCCCAACTGATAATCAGTGATTTGCATGTCATCACGACTCTTGTCCATTATGGGTATGGCATATGTATACACCTAAAAATGGTCACATCACATTGTCTGGTAATTTATTAAATATTTTTAATATTTAATTAAAATCTTCCAATTCCATCTACGTATAAATAAATTTAAATAATTTATTTATATTTGTTCATTCTTTCATTTTGATTAAATAAATAAGTTTATTTAATCATCTTCTCTTATTCATTTCTTAATTAATTAAATAAACATTATGATTTATTTATATTAATTATCAATAATCTTGACTTAGATATTTTATTCAAATAAAATATTCCTCTCTTTTAAATTAATTCTTCTAAAATCCATTCATAATTAAATATTCTAAAATATTTAATTAAATTCTTCTAATATTCTTTCACAATTAAATTCTTCTAATATTTAATTAAATTCTTCTAAATATTTCATATTCTTCTAAAGTCATATCATGATTAAATATTCCAAAATATTTAATTAAATCTTCCATAATTTTTAAAATCAAAAAAATCAAAATTCAATAAATGAAATTAAATAAATTTATTTATTTATTTAATTTAAAGATTATCTTCAACACCCGTGAAACAAACTGCTGAAACAGAAAAATTAATTTTCTCTGTTTCTGTGCAGGTTTGTTCCCGTGGGTTGAAGACAGGAATCCGTCCTTCTCTCCAACCTCTCAACCTCTTCCATCTTCTTCTCAACCTCTCCATCTCTCACCTTTCAATTCCACCAGACAATCTTACAACCGTTGATCCTTGCCAGCCAGGATTTTGCCTGAGAAAAGTTATAAATATGACTGCCGGGTACTCCAAATCATATAGAATCTTTCAGTAGGAAAATTATAGCCAATTTGCATAAGCCTTTTAGCATTCATAGTGTTCAAGCATCATAGTACAGCATAGAATCATGGCATATTCACTCTATTTCATAGCATACTCCATTTACAGCCCCTGTGCATAATTCACAGCCCCTGTCCATATCCGTCAGCATTTTTTACTTTCACCAGTATCTAGGATAGAATTTCCTTTGCATACTCATTCTGCAGATAGCCATTTGGAGAAGCTGAGCTTACACAATCTGAGAGCAACAGCTTCGAACAAATCTCTGGAGATAGAGAAAGATGGAACGCTTCTGAAGATTTCCTGCTTATTTTAATTGCATTTCAATTTCTTTAGTTTAAAGTTCTATCAATTGTGTTTATTGTTTTCAATTAGATTTACATATTAACATTACACATTTTTGGCGCCCACCGTGGGGCTCTTGCCCCCATTTTAATATCTTTTTGCAGGTTTCTTTGACAGGTTACGGACGAAAAACAGCGGATTAGCGAAGAAAACACGTTTCAAAAACTTCATACCCAGTTCAGCGCATTTGAGAAGTTTTGCAGTGCCCGTGAGAAGTTTTGCAGTGCCCGTGAGAAGTTTTGCAGCATCCGTGAGAAGTTTTGCAGCGCTTTTCAGAATTTTTGCAGCGCCCGTGAAGATTTTTGCAGCGCTCTTAACAACTTCTGCAGCGCTTTTGAGGACTTTTGCAGCGCTCATAATAATTTCTGCAGTGCCTATGTTAATTTCTGCAGCACCTATAAAGACTGTTATAGCGCAAATTTTAGGAAAGCAGTAAATTGTAATCTGTAAGTTTAAAACAGTTTAAGTGAATCCGACGCAACCGCGGACAGTTAGTAGATATAAACTTAAAAAGAAGCAATCCTAGGGTAGACATTTAATTTAAAATGAAGCAATCCTAGGGTAGACATCTAATTTAAAATGAAGCAATCTTAGGGTAGACATCTAATTTAAAATGAAGCAATCCTAGGGTAGACATTTCACACTTCATTTTGGGCTAAAAAGAATTTTGTGTTTGTGTGAAGCAAAATCTTCACTTAGCATAGAAAATCTTTATCTTGGGCTTAAAATAAATCCATGATTGCTTTGTTTTTTGGTGATAGGCCTATGCTCTCCCCTTAACTGGGTGATCAAAATGCCAAACTCACCTATTTCCCTTTATGCAATTTCTTGTTTTATTAACACCTTTTAGAAGTCTTGCCGTAGTGGGAAAAAGTACTCACCCTATGGGAACGACCTAAGTGGGAACAACTAAAGCCAAGTTTTCCAACCCACTCTAATCAAATGCGGATGGTTGATGAAAATCCCATTCGATGGTAGTGTGCATTGATAACCATCCCCAACGCCTTTGTTCTAAAGGTAGGGAGGTCTCTCGAGGGAGTCTATCATTTTCCGCACCGAACGGAAACCCTTACTAAGAACTTAGTGTCGTATCTTACCGAGTCAGTTTCTGAACATCATATTAATCACAGTGCAGGGGAGGGAAGAATCTACCCCCAAGATACTCACCATATAACTGCCAAGGATTGTTTGCTCAGGGGATCCGGTATCCACTTCCGTCACTCTGAGTACGCACCTGGAAAAGACAAAAACACGGGTGCCCTTTCGGGGGTGACACGGCTGTGTGAGTCGACGCAGTTTTAAGATGTGGGTTGTTGATTACTATGATGACCTACTTGAGAATTAAGAGTGAGTCTGTTTGAAAGTGCTTATCATGTGTAAAACCCGTTAAAACAATTTTTGAACAACATTTTGATTATACACTTGATGTTTAGCATAGGACTTAAGACAACGATTTTACAACTTGTTTGATGTGTTTTCAATACACTAATTCAGATAAGATCATCCAAAACTCACTATCACATTGATTAATCTCATGTTACGAGATTGGAAATCCACAACGTTTGTAAAGAAATCCGTTTTCAAAAGGATTAAAAAGCCAAAGAAACCCCTTAACCACAAGAAACTATTGAAGAAGCAACGATTCTTGTATCAAAGCCGAAAAGTTTTACTCAAATATAGAACCTTTCTTCATAGGTATCATGATTGTGTTAGAGGTCTTTCAGATGATTATGCTATAGAACCTTTGTATTCACAAGCTTACTTTCAAAGAAGAGCCCTTTCTCAAAGGCATAACCATAGTCAAAGCATTCGTTTCAGTTATATTCCCCAACCTGCAATTGAATATTCTACTCGTCCAAATTAAATGTTGCAATAGAGAACTTAGAATACATTAGGCATCCATCACAAAATCCATCTTTTTACAAAGCTATGATCAAAACTTCATAAAGTGCAAAATCATCTTTTTCTTGATCTTTTGCTTAAATTCCCGCTAACAGGATTTTCATCCTTTCACTTAGGGAACAACACAAGCTAAGGATTAAACATTTTATGTAAGTCATAGAATCTTCATTCTATCCTGACTTTCATATGTATCATATAAATTGCACTATTTCATTCTTTTGATCACAAGCAAGTAGAACTTGGAACGAAACCTATGCATGTCTTCACGAGATCTACAAAACAAATGGAAAAAGACGAGGGAGAAACCACTACAAGTAAAATGGGTGACCGTAATGAAAAAGAAGAGGAAACGTTTAATCTTGACAAATTAACAGAAGAAAAGCTTCAAGAAGCAGAACAAGATCCCCAATTCCATACTCTTATGGAAAGGATTTTAGAACGAAACAAAGAACAATACTTTCTTTCATTAGCTAATCAAGGAGCTAAGTTACCTCACAATTTCGACATAGAAGGGATTAAACAGAATCCTGAAACTCCTCCTACTGACTTTAGTGCCCTTACTCAACAGATAAATGAATTACAAGGGCAAATAAAAGAAATGCAAGGGGGTACAACAAAGAAGTATGTTTTGGAAGATATATCTCCTTATCCATTCGATAGGAGTCTTCAAATGATCCCATTTCCAAAACATTGTGAGATTCCTAAATATGATAGGTACAATGGAAAAATTGATCCCATTGACCATGTGAGGGATTTCCGAAATATGAGTCTAGAATTCGCCTATGACGATACATACTTAATGCGATTATTTCCACGAAGTCTAGGTGTACAATCCATGGAGTGGCTTTCTAAGATCACTCCACCCATTAAAAATTTTGAGGAGTTGATAAATCAATTCATATCACAATACTCCTATAACATTCAACACCAGATAACAATGCTTGACTTTGTAAAGTGAAACAAAAAGTAGGAGAACCCTTCACTACGTTCTTGCAAAGGTGGAGAAGGTTATTTGCACGATATTCCCGTCCTATTCCTGAAAAGGAAAAGATGGATATCTTCGTTAATAGTCTAGATTCAGAATTAAGTTATAGGCTTAATCTTCATTGTCCTCATAACTTTGAAAAGTTGATTGAAAATGCAATCACCATTGAAGGGGCCTTGGTTAAACGGGGAGTGATAAAACTTGATAATCCAAGTACATCAAATCAAAACAACAACGATAAAACAAGGTTTTGGAATAGAAATAAAAATGTTGTCAATGATGGCATAGTGGATGCAAATAATCTACGAACAAGACCATCTGTCTTTAATTTATCAAGTGCTCCACGAACCAATCAACAAGGAAATACAAATCAACACGGAAACAACAATCAACAAGGCCAAACCTCCAAGCAAGAGACCATAACCAATCAAAATACCAATCAAAATCGTGGTAATTTCAATAACAATCTTGGCAATACCCAAGCATCAAATCCGTCTAGACCTCCATTCTTTTCAAATCGACGGAATTTTACCGCTTTGGGGCAATCTCTTGAGTCTGCTCTCAAAGAGCTTCTTGATAATAAGGTTATCACCTTACCACCACAAAGAGATTATGAGCCACGAGTCAAACCACCATCATGGAATGACTCGTATTATTGCAATTATCATCAATGTAAAGGTCATAGAATGAATAATTGTCAAGCTTTGAAAAATCTTGTACAAGATTTAATTGATAATGGCACTATTACAATCGAAGTACATCATACCAATGACGATCATCAAGCATTCAAAGATCCTTTACCAAACTATCAAAAGGGAGAAACATCAGATACAAAAGTCAAAAGTGTACATAATGTTGAAGACAATATAATCTGTCACATCTATGCAGATGATCAACGGGTTAATGTTATCAAAATCAAGGGAAAACAAGAATATCAACAGGGTAATGTGACGACAAGAGGACAAGCAAAGGTTGTTCTAAAAGGAAGTTCATCTAAAACAACTATTTCTCCTCCAAGTCAGTATAATCTGGTTGATCAACTGAGAAAAACATCAGCTCAAATCTCCATCCTTGAACTTCTTAAAATATCTCCCATACATAAGAATATTTTAGAAGAAGCTCTCGTAAACACAATTGTTGACACTGATCTAGATGTAAATAGATTTCAAGCCATGGTGGGACATTTGTCTTCCCCCACTTGTCTTTCATTTTCTGACAAAGATGATGCCTCTATGACACATCCACATAATTCCTCGCTCTATCTTGAAGTCATGATCCATAAACATCGAATTAGATGTGTCTTAATAGATGGAGGAGCCGGTTTGAATATTTGTACTTTAAAGTTAATAAATGCCTTGGGAATATCAGAAAATGAAATTGATTCACGAAGGAAAATAACTATCAAGGCATATGATGATGAAGAAAGAGCTTCTAAAGGATTAATATTGCTGCCTATCAGAGTGGGACCTGTTGTGAAGAACATATTTTGTCAAGTTCTAGATCGGGATCTTTCTTATAACATACTTTTGGGTCGTCCATGGATTCATGATATGCAAGCAGTACCATCAACGTATCATCAATGCATCAAGTTTCCATATGATGGACAGGAAATAACTATACAAGCTGATTACAATAGTACCCAAACTTGTTCAAATCTTCGAGCAGCTCAAGATACCTTTGTGCCACACAATAGGGAGGCTCTTGTTATTTCTTCTTCCAATCTACAAGGACAACTACAAGAATTGACAAAGAATCTTGACACTAAGCTAAATTTAAAAGACAAAGGAGTTGGTGAATATTCACTATCTCTTTCTACCTTACCTCCTTCTCCAAGGTCACATGGTCAGCCAACCTTATCAAAACAAAAGATTGCAACAGCCTCTACATCCCAAAATTTTGTGCCAGTCACAAAGTTTGATGGAAAATTTATTAGAGCCAATACCACTAAAGAAGAAGCTGAGGATAGGGACATCCTAAATTGGCTATACAAAGATGAAGATGATTCTCTCTTGCATATTAAGTTACCTACAGAACAATATGGTAAGGGGTACGCTATCATGCAGAAGATGGGCTATGAAGGAAATGGTCCTATAGGAAAAAGAAGAGAAGGAATTGTGGAACCAATTCAACCTGTTTCAAAGCATTCAAGTGATAAAACAGGACTTGGATATGGTAAAGATAAAGAAGACTATACTTCACAGCATGCCCAATCAACTCATGAAGAAGGATCAAATTCAGATAAATCTCATGAATCAGTTTTCCAATTGCAGAATAGTTCAGATACTGATTCCAATGAATATGAATGGGATACCATTTATAATGATGAATTTTGGAGAGACATACAAGTTGATACCATACACAAATATGCACCTGTTCTCATACAAGGAGAAGGCTCAAGGCCTCCACTTGATTATGTTTTACAAAGCAATCATGACTCAAGTGAGGACGATTTAGATTCTAATGTGATTGACGATCAATAGGAGAATACCATCATAGACCTTGTCTACCATGAGGATGATAACCACATCATGACTTTGACAATTCAATACCTTACCCAACCTAATGATCCCATGCCTTTAATTTATCCGAAACTCATTGATTGGGACATTGGCGCACCTATCCATATCCCTACATTCCATGATGATGAGGACATTATAAATTTTCTTTGTTCCTCAAATGAAGAAAACAATTGTTTCATCCAAGAATTTCATACTCATGATTTTGATAAGGAGGGTGTCAAGTCTCTTAGCTGCAAAATAAATGAAATAAAAGATGGATCTATTGGTGAAAACCGAAAAATGGCAGTGATAGATCAAAACAAGAGAAAAATAAAGAGTGAATCGACAGTGAAAACCTTTCTGAGGCACTAAAGGATGAGAAACTTGACACTCTTCCCAAGCATTATCATGAAAGATCTTCTATTTTGATCGAACCAACAGAATCAATCAATATAAGTACAGCAGAGCAGCCAAAAGTTTTGCAAATTGCAGCATCATTAACAGTTGAAGAAGTCCTGAAATTCATGGAATTCTTGAAGTAGAATCAAATTAACTTTGCTTGGTCATATGCTGATATGCCAGGGTTAGATCCTAATCTGATAATGCATCATTTATCTATCAAGGCAGGGGCAAAACCTGTGAAGCAAAAGCTCAGAAAAATGCATCCACATGTTGCGTTACTGGTCAAAGAAGAATTAAAGAAGCTTTTGGATGTTGGATTCATTTGAACTATTGACTATGCAGAATGGATTTCCAATATTGTACCTGTTTCAAAGCTAGATCGAAGGATCAGAGTTTGTACAGATTTCAGAGATTTAAATAAAGCTTGTCCCAAAGATGACTTCCCTTTGCCCAACATAGATATGATTGTTGATTTAACTGCTGGCCATGCAATGTATTCATTAATAGATGGATTTTCAGGATACAACCAAATAAAGATTGCACCAGAGGATCAAGATAAAACAGCATTCACATGCCCTTGGGGTACCTATTGCTGGAATGTAATTCCATTCGGGTTAAAGAATGCTGGGGCTACTTATCAAAGAGCAATGACAACAATTTTTCATGATATGATGCATACATTCATGGAAGATTATGTTGACGATTTACTTGCCAAATCTCACACACGAGAAGAACATCTAGAAATCTTGTCAAAAATCTTTACCAGAATGGAGAAGTTCAATGTTCGTCTAAATCCAAAGAAATGTGTCTTTGGTGTTACATCTGGAAAACTCCTAGGATACATTGTTTCAGAAAAGGGCATAGAGGTTGATCCAGAAAAGGTACAAGCAATAATGGATATGCCGCCACCATGAAATATCAGTCAGCTTCAATCATTGCAAGGACGACTACAGTCCATCAGGCGGTTTATAGCTCAACTGGCAGACAAAAGTTTACCATTCACGCATTTATTGCATAAAAATGTCCCATTCAAATGGGAAGACAAATGTGAAGCAGCATTCAATCAGATCAAGCAATATCTTGTGCACCCACCAGTTTTAATTCCACCTATTCCAGGAAAGCCACTCATACTTTATATTTCAGCAACAGAAGTATCCTTGGGAGCATTGCTAGCACAAGAAGATTCTACAGGCAAAGAAAGGGCCATATATTATATCAGCAGAACTCTAACAACTCATGAATTAAACTACACTTTCATAGAAAAAGCTTGTCTTGCAGTGGTGTTCGCTTCTCAAAAGTTGTGACACTATATGTTGGCTCATACAGTTAAGCTGATAACCAAGATTGATCCATTAAAATACCTATTAAGCAGAGCTACTTTAACAGGGAGACTTGCAAAATGGGTCATGATCCTAAGTGAGTTTGATATTCACTATGTAGATCGAAAAGCTATTAAAGGACAGGTCATTGCAGATCAGTTGGCTGAAGCACCTTTACAAGAAGAAATCCAATGCATATTGAGTTTCCTGATGCAGATGTCTTCACAGCAATAATTCAGAAATCATGGACATTGTATTTTGATGGATCTTATACACAATATGGCTCGGGGGCAGGGATTCTCTTTGTTACACCTGAAGGACATACCATTTCACAATCATATCGGTTGATGTTTCCTTGCACAAATAACATAGCTGAATATGAGGCATTGCTCATAGGATTAGCGAATGGTGGATTGCAGAGCTCCAGGTCTGGTGATTCCCAACTTGTCATTAATCAAATTAATGATGATTATCAAACCAAAGATGATAAGTTGCTACCTTACAAGAATATGGTGGATGATTATAAAAAGTATTTTGTGTCAATCAAGTTTTCACAAATATCAAGGATTGATAATAAAGCTGCAGATGCAATGGCTACCATTGCTTCTTTATTACAACTATCAGAAGATCAAACTAAGTATGAATTCTTGGTGGAACAATTGTTTTCTCCCGCCTATGATAATCCTGAGACTCAAGTCATATATCATTTAACTGGTTCTGATTCACCTTTGTATGGCAAGACTTATACCTATTTGAAAGATAATATCTTACCTTTGGATTTATCTCGCAACCAAAAAAGGAGCTTCATCCGCCAATCATCTCGTTATACCTTAATTGCCGATATCCTTTACAGACGTGGTCTTGATGGTACACTTCTTAGATGTCTTGAACCTGACGAATCTGAAAAAGCCTTACAAGAGGTTCATGGTGGTATTTGTGGAACTCATTCAAGTGGTTTGACCTTAGCCAAGAAACTTGTCAGAATGGGATATTATTGGCCTACCATGGAGAAAGATTCTTTTACTTTTTTCAAGAAATGTTCTAAATGCCAGATTCACGGGAATCTTATTCATGCACCTGCACAGGAACTGCAACCTTTCACTCCAACATGGCCTTTTTCTCAATGGGGATTAGATCTTGTTGGAAAAATACATCCTTCATCATCAAATGGTCATAAATTCATCATTACAGCCACGGAGTATTTTACAAAATGGATTGAAGCTGTTCCTTTGACAACAGTGACTGGTAAACAAATATCTTCATTTATTCTGAATTATATTATTTGTCGATATGGAATTCCTAATTCTATTATCACTGATAATGGAAGGCCTTTCAAGAATCAGGATGTGGATGAACTTTGTGAAAGATTTCACATCCAACACAGATTCTCTACACCTTACTATCCACAGGGTAATGGTCAATCAGAAGCTTCCAACAAAACCATCTTGAAGATCTTGAAGAAGACAGTAAATAATGCAGGTCGTGATTGGCATGTCCAATTAAATCCAGCTTTGTGGGCATACAGAACCAGCATTCGCACACCAACAGGAGCTACACCATATGCCTTGGTCTATGGAGCAGAAGCAATCTTACCACTAGAAGTTGAAATACCTTCGCTTAGGGTCTCACTTAAGGGATTGATAAGTGATGAAGATTACAGAGTTTCTCGCCTCCAAGAGCTAGAATTGTTAGATGAAAGACGTCAACATGCAGCTGATCACTTGAAGGGTTATCAACAGATTATGTCTCGTAGTTACAATCACAGAGTTAAACCACAGAGTTAAACCACAGACATTTCAAGTGGGTGACTTAGTCTTGAGAGAGAATCCACGTAATCAGCAAGACAGAGAAAAGAAAGGGAAATTTGAACCTAACTGGCTTGGTCCATTTGTTGTCATTGCAGCATACAGTTCTGGTGTATATCAGTTATCTACGTCAGAAGGGGACCTATTTGAAGAACCGATCAATAGCATTCATTTGAAGAAATTATATGTCTAAATCATAAAAAGTCCTAAAAAAAATCAAAAAAATCATAAAAAGTCCTGAAAAAAATCAAAAAAATCATAAAAAGTCCTGCAAAAAATCAAAAAAATCATAAAAAGTCCTAAAAAAATTCAAAAATCATAAAAGTCCTGAAAAAAATCAAAAAAATCATAAAAAGTCCTGCAAAAAATCAAAAAAATCATAAAAAGTCCTTAAAAAAAATCAAAAAAATCAAAAAAATCATAAAAAGTCCTAAAGAAATCAGAAAAATCATGAAAAAGTGCAATAAAAGCAAGTGTTGAAAACCTGGAAAACAGGCGCTACTTGTGATCAAAATAGGCTTTTCCATCTATTATCTTATGTCTTGCATTCATTTTAGGTATCATCCATTCATTTCTATCATTTGTATATATCCATATCATTTGACGGGGATCTTTATGTTTCATCATGGCTTGATGAAATTTGTATATATCCATACTCTTTGGGTTGTGTTTACACTAGGGGCTAAAACACAGAAACATACACTGAACAAACAAGAGAGGGGCAACAAGTTTTTCGAACATCACAAACGGACATAAAACAGTTTGCCAAAATACAACAAACATTGTTATATCAAATCAACCACAACATGCTTATTCAATGCCAATTGACATCAAAGCAACATGATTCAAAGCAGAACATCAATGATGATAACCAAATTGGATGATCTTAATCTGAATAAATGTTTAAAATACTTTAAGCAAAATTTGAATGGTTGTTTTGATTTTTCTATCATATCTCTGGAGCGATTCGATGATGTACTGAACTAGAAAAGCAAGGAAAGAGTATGATTTTTATTTATCTGTTGTTTGCGAGGAAATCATTAGTACTATGCAAATTGGTCGCGAGACATGCTCTACTACGTATCATGGATGACATTTCGGAATTTGCATGGGAAACGGGTTAACTCTTGTCTGTTTATGCAAGCAATATTCAGGTCATCTCGGTTCAATTATACTTAGATGCTTGTATTAACTTGCTATATTAAAATCATGAAAGCAATACTCAGGTCATCACTGGTGCTAACATACCCTTTGATGCTTGTATTAACTTTCAACATTTCAAAGCTCTATGATGATACAAAAAGCAAAAATAAGCTCTCCAAATGGCAATATTGTATGGATGTCCTGCATGGTTAATATAGATTGCATTCATGTTAGAATCTGCATTTCGCATTCAAAAATTTCCCAAAAAAACTGGCAAAGAATCAAATGGTTTATATCTTTTCGAATACATGACTGAGTATATTTTGACATTCATAAAAACATCATTTCATACATTTTTCATATATATTTGCATTAGAAAATCATAAAATCAAAGCATACATCATATACATCATAAACATATACATTCATTCATCAAATGGATTTCATCTCATAAATCATGTATACATATATATCATAACCATGAAACCATCATAGTAAATAGACACATTTTTATCATCATAAATAATCGCTGCATTTCATATATCTCAAAAATGAATGTCAAAATGTTCAAGGATGTAAACTACAAATGATGTAACATCATAAAAAATGAGATCATCTCAAGGTGTATACAAAATGTCTCAACAAGTATCATAAAAATATCATCTATAATGCACTAGGCAGTGCTATCCTCTGATGGAGTTGGTCTGGGACCTGTACCACCTGCCCCTGATGGACCTATACCACCTGCCCCTGATGGACATGTATCACCTGCCCCTGATGGACCTGCACCGCCTGTCCCTGATGGCCCTCCTGGAGGTAATGGCTGTGTCACACCTCTACTGGTAGTACGAGAGCGACCATGAGTAGACCGTGACTGAGCATAACTCTCTCTCTGCTCAGGTGGAACCGCATCATGATATCTAGTCCTGTAAAACTCAGCCTCTCGGGTGGCTCTAGTCACCTCTCTCATCATATCACCAGTCAAGGTGCTACCTGCTACTCTCTGTAGGCTATCTGCCAAAGCAACGGCCTGCTCACCTCGATGTCTCGCTGTATCCCTCTCAGCAGTAACTGAAGTCAGCTGTCCCTGCAACTGTGAAATCAAGGCCTGTGCCTGTGCAAGCTGAGTCTACAAACTCTGTATTGTACTCTATAAAGAGGATACCTGACCTGATACTGCTGGATCTACTGAAGAAGATGGATCTGTGTGTCGCATCCATGATCCACCTCTGCCACCTCTCCTACCACCTCTTCTACCACCTCTCCTACCACCTCTATCATCACCCCTACCACCATCACCTCTACCTCCACCCTCCCCCTCATCACCTCCCTCCTCATCATCTCCTCCACTCTCATCATCACTGTCCTCTGAATCGTCATCCTCTGAAGCTAAGTCTCTCTGTCGTCATCTCTGTGCAGCAATAGGAACAATAGCCTCATCAGGATCAAACATACGTGGTGCCGGATGCTCTAAGACATACTGAAAATACTCTGGTGTTGTCCCTGCGTCAAGGACATCCACACGGTAATCCCACATCACTGCTCCTAAACTAGTGAACTCTGCCACCACCATCTCATAGGAAATCTGTGGACCCCATACAGCAAGCTCTGGCTGTCACCGTGCATAAATGGCCGAACCTATAGGCATACCCTGAATCCGTCCAAACTACCGACATACTCGTCTAGCAAGAAATCTCTCAATGATCCATGGAGTCCGCCCAATCAAAAATCTGGAAGTACATACATACGGCATCTCCCTCGCATCCTCTAGCCATGGCTCACAATCTAAATATGGTCTCCAGCATACTGTATCCAGACTATCCAATAGCCGTTGCCAATGCACTAGTTTGCCCAGTCTCGGCTGAGCAATAATATGAGCATATCTCCATCTGTATGATCGACCAGCTGGTCGCTGTCCTCGAGTCAATGGACGTAAAACAGCAAAGTGCTCCCATGCCCATATCTGTAGTAATGAGCACCCAACAGCAAAACTCTGACCTCTACCATAAACAATATGATGTAACTCATCATATAAGTGGGCTAGCATGCATGTACCCCACGCATACCATGTCCCCTGCATCACCATACTCTCCAAAACACAACCCCACCCGATCGCGAACCCCTTCGACCTATGGTCGGGGCATAACACACCTCCAATGAATCCTGCAAGTATAGCTGGTAGTGGCGGGTATGTATCTGTCATCTCAGGCCATGGGATGAAATATTCGGCGATCTAGTCATCTATGAATATCCGTCTCAAAGAATCGGTGCCTCCAACCTCTCGGCTATCAAATACAACTATCTCTCCCATCACTGGAATCCGCAAGATGCGATATACATCCTCAGGGGTCACTGTAATCTCTCCAGTCGGTAAATGAAATGTGTTGGTGTCACTATGCCACCGCTCTGCAAGTGCTGTCAATAAAGCCCTGTTGAGGCGAACCTCAGGCATGTCAAGTAATGAACTCAATCCACATGCATCAATCACATCTCGATCTGACTGTAACAGATGTGGAATCAAACTCCATGTACTCGGGAAGGCCTCCCGTGACTGTAAAACGCCCAATCTCTCCTGTTAACACATCATCAAAGCAAAATCAATATCCAATCATCACAATTTATCAAATCAAAACAAATCAATCAAAATATTTGTTTTTCATCATCATGGAACGCAAATATATCCAAATCATGTTTATTTTGAACAACTTTAAAAATAAACACATCAATCAAGCTATTTGTTTTTCATTTTCATGGAAAGCAGATAATTAACATCGTGTTTATTTTTAACAACTTTAGAAATAAACACATCAATCAAACAATTTGTTTTTCGTCATCATGGAAAGAAGATTTATCAAAATCATATTTGTTTTTAACAACTTTAAAAACAAATCTATCAGTTCTTATTTGTTTTTCAACAAATTTTGAACAAATCTATCACAAACGACAACAGTTAATCAAGGGCGCTACAGAAAACATCATGGGCGCTACAAAAATCCTTAAATGCGCTACAACATCAAGGGCGCTACAAAACTAATCAAGGGCGCTACATAATTTATCAAGGGCGCTACAGGATCATATGCGCTACAAAACTAATCATGGGCGCTACGAAAATTATCAAATGCACTACGAAATCATATGCGCTACGAAAAAAATCAATAGCGCTACAAAATCTATCATATGCGCTACGAAATTAAATGCGCTACGAAAAATATCAAATGTGCTATGAAAAGCCTTAAGGGCGCTAAAACATCAAATTTCACATAAACATTGAAATACGCGCCATGAACGGAAATTTTTTGAAAAGCAGGAGATTTACGGGATACATACCGGAGGTCCATAGTGCGCTGGCCGCTGATGTCGTCGGATACGCTTGAAATGGTGCTGGTGAATGGGAAGTGCCATCTTTTTCACTCCAGAGCTCAAAATTTGTAAATTTTACTAGGTTAAAATTGAAAATGACATGGAAAATGACATTTTTAACCTATATAAAGGTAAAATTGGGGCATTTTATTACATTTTAACATTCACAGGGGCAATTTATTCATCAATTTTTCATTTCACATCTTTCCGGGTCAATTTCTTCACATCATTATTTTCAAACGATGAATCGACATCTTTAAAATCATAAAAATCGAAAAACCCCACAAAAATCTTTAAAAAAAAAAAAATTCACAAAAATTCAAAATATTATCGATTCATCATTCACGAGGGCATATACCTATCGACATTTCGACAGTCAACATCTGGGCAAATTTCAAAATTCTTTGAAGCAATGCGTAAAACACATCACTTCAAAGAGGGGCAAAATGTATACACCTAAAAATGGTCACATCACATTGTCTGGTAATTTATTAAATATTTTTAATATTTAATTAAAATCTTCCAATTCCATCTACGTATAAATAAATTTAAATAATTTATTTATATTTGTTCATTCTTTCATTTCAATTAAATAAATAAGTTTATTTAATCATCTTCTCTTATTCATTTCTTAATTAATTAAATAAACATTATGATTTATTTATATTAATTATCAATAATCTTGACTTAGATATTTTATTCAAATAAAATATTCCTCTCTTTTAAATTAATTCTTCTAAAATCCATTCATAATTAAATATTTTAAAATATTTAATTAAATTCTTCTAATATTCTTTCACAATTAAATTCTTCTAATATTTAATTAAATTCTTCTAAATATTTCATATTCTTCTAAAGTCATATCATGATTAAATATTCCAAAATATTTAATTAAATCTTCCATAATTTTTAAAATCAAAAAAATCAAAATTCAATAAATGAAATTAAATAAATTTATTTATTTATTTAATTTAAAGATTATCTTCAACACCCGTGAAACAAACTGCTGAAACAGAAAAATTAATTTTCTCTGTTTCTGTGCAGGTTTGTTCCCGTGGGTTGAAGACAGGAATCCGTCCTTCTCTCCAACCTCTCAACCTCTTCCATCTTCTTCTCAACCTCTCCATCTCTCACCTTTCAATTCCACCAGACAATCTTACAACCGTTGATCCTTGCCAGCCAGGATTTTGCCTGAGAAAAGTTATAAATATGACTGCCGGGTACTCCAAATCATATAGAATCTTTCAGTAGGAAAATTATAGCCAATTTGCATAAGCCTTTTAGCATTCATAGTGTTCAAGCATCATAGTACAGCATAGAATCATGGCATATTCACTCTATTTCATAGCATACTCCATTTACAGCCCCTGTGCATAATTCACAGCCCCTGTCCATATCCGTCAGCATTTTTTACTTTCACCAGTATCTAGGATAGAATTTCCTTTGCATACTCATTCTGCAGACAGCCATTTGGAGAAGCTGAGCTTACACAATCTGAGAGCAGCAGCTTCGAACAAATCTCTAGAGATAGAGAAAGATGGAACGCTTCTGAAGATTTCCTGCTTATTTTAATTGCATTTCAATTTCTTTAGTTTAAAGTTCTATCAATTGTGTTTATTGTTATCAATTAGATTTACATATTAACATTACACAGCATATTCAACAATGATCTCTCCAACATCAGTGAGCTTGGTAGAGTGAAGAACCTGAGCCTTCTTTTTAGGTTTCTCCTTCTCAATTTCCTTCATCATCTCCTCCCAGTTTAATGGTTGTGGTTGAACAATTTGTTTTCTTTCCAAGTCCAGCCTTAACCAAGTAGGAGCAACAAGAGTAGTGGTTGCCTGGGCTGAAGAAGAAGCAACAGTAGTGGAAGACAAAGGTTGTAACATTGTAAGCCCCAGTTGAGAATCAACTTCCTGCACATTTTGTTGATCACTTTCTGACTTCTCCTGTACTAAATTTTTTTCCTCCTCCTTATCCTTTTGTTCTTGCATCCTTTTATCCTCCAGCTCCTGCTTTAGACGTTCCTCTTCTACCTTCCTTTCCTTCAACATTTGATCTTGTTGCTTCTTCAACTCTTCAACATAGTCCCATGCCTCTTTGGACTTCTTTTCAATCTCAACAGCCTCTTTTTCCCTTTCCAAATGTTCTTGTTCTTCTCTTTTCCTATGATCCTCTTCTTGTGCCTTGAGCTTAGCTTCAAGAGATTCTTTCTCTCTTCTCTGTTGGGTGTTTTCCTCTTCAAGGTTATGAATCTTCTGCTGCAACATCAACTTATTTCTATCTTCCTGTATCTTGAGCTCCTCCTCCTCTTATTGTTGTTGTTGAGCTAATTCATCAGCCTTGACCTTATCTTCCAACTCCTTCTACTTGATCGCCAAGTCATATTTTTCCTTGGCTTCCTCTTCTTGTTGCTTAGCTAATCCCTCAGCTTGTGCCTTGGCATCAGCTTCTCTTTTGGCATCTTTAAAGAGTTTCCACTGATTTTCCTCAGTCAATATGTGTTTGGTCCCTGCATCATCTGTCATATTAAGAGATGTTAATGCATGATGCCCTTTATCAGATAGAGTCTTCTCTAAATCTATTTTTATATCATGTATCTCAATTTTGGCCTCCATTTATTTTAAGACCTTTGATTCATCATGGAGGGCTCCCTTTGGTGACTCTTGATCTAGTTGTTGTGTATCAGCGGGCAGAGTAGATACCTACCCTACAAAAGATGTAGAATCACCCACCTCAACAATTGTCTCACCTTCCTACATCTCCAGGAGGTCTTGAGGGACCACCTCCTCTTGTGCATTAGAAGGCATAAATTCTAAGGGTTCCTTAGGTGCCATCTTTCTCTTTGTCCTCTGATATCCTTGGGTGGTACCTACAGCTTTCCTCTTCTTAGATGATTGAGCCTCATACTAGTTAACCCTTAAACTCACCTAGTGAATACTCCTATCGAGCACCGGTCTTGCAATCTGCTTTATGTCAATAGTCTCTTCAACATTCCAGTCTACTGGATCAAGATCTTTAGTGCCAATCTTGTCTATATTATACTCGGGATCCAAAACTACCCCATCATTAGACAAAGTTTCTAGAATGTCTTCCTTTATCCCAAACACCACCATGAGTGGGATAGCTATCCTTTCATAATTCCTTTTTCTAAGGTCATATTCATCCTGCAAGTCCTCCCAAAAATCCTCCAACAAATTGAAGTGCTTATCAAAGAGACTGGGAAGCAAAGCCCGCAACTTGTGCTTGGGATCATAGTGCTTCCTCGCACTGTACAAGCCCAACTTCAAACAAACTAATTCATCACAAATAGCCTTAGCTGCCACAATGTGTGGACAGTTGAAAACTCCCAGCCTCAGTGGAAACTTATGGCAACTAGTCTTGTGTTTGGTTCCAAACTTGTAATTAACACCCAAGGCTTGATAAATAAACTCCATTAGAATGATCCTATCACCACAACATCTAGGCAACAAATGGGGGTGGCAATCAAAGCCTGCCAACCTGAAATAGGTGAATGTGGGGTACTAGATAAACCAATGCCCCCACTCATTCACAAAAGCCATTTCCTCCCTGCTAAGCCTATATCCCGCATCAACATTAAGCTTGTTAATAATGACATAAAGAAAGGAATCATTTACCCTTCTATAATGTTGCTCTGATGCCTGCAAAGTGAGTTGATTATAATGCTCCCACACTTTCTTCTGTCCTTGAGCTTCCCCCAATATACCCACAGTTTGAAGTCCAGGAAAAATCCCATTCGAGCAGTTGCATAAACTACATAGGAGGTCATAAAGAAACACTTGGTTTCTCTCACTCTTATCATTTGATTGTGAATGTTTTCTAATGCCACCATTGGCCAGTAAAATTGTTGCCTTCCATCCAAAATAGTTTGGATGAAAGGAGACATTCATTCCTTAAACAGTGAAGCATCCCTTTTTCCAAACACCCTAGAAAGGAACATGATTATTTCTACAATCTCTTTACCAAAGGCTGCCCTCTTAGGCTGGTCTAGAAGCTTGGTAAGAGACTTCTTCTCCACCCTCATCCAAGTCTTATTCATGTGAGATCTATTATTTTCCTTATTATCACTATAAAGCTTCAAAGCTTCTACCTCATTCAATTGCCTAGGATTCTTAGGATCATGTACATTAAATAGGAATTTGATCATTTGAGGTGTTAATTCAATAATTACATTACCCTTTACATCCACACACTACCTAGTAGTAGGATTATATGCTCCAGTTGCTGCAAGAATCAACTCCGAACACTGCACAAATAAAGGGAAAAGTGCAACATGTGCCAACCCTGATTGAACAATCCTTTCCACCCTTCCTGTGACCTACTCCTCGGTGAATGTCTCCTCATGCAATTCTTCATAGTTAAAAGGGCCCAAATTGGTGTCAGTAATATCAGCCCAATCAGAATCAACTTTGCTAGTTGTGAGGGAAAATTCCCTATGTTTGCATCTCAAAGTATATGGAAATTATTCCACCTTGATCTTCTTTGGTCTAACTCCTTGCAATGAAGTTTCACCCTGTTGGCTTCTCTGGGAAGCCTCATCTGATGTCGCCGACATTTCTTGATTTTTGCAACAAATTTTTGTATTAGATGAACAAAACATCCAAGTTAGTTAAACATATAATACCCTTCTCTACCCTCCTAAGATAATATTTACTTAGTCAAATTATGCCTTCATCAAAGGCGAAACCATAGAAGTATTAGGCATAAAAGATATCCCTTATCATATGGCGGGGTCAGGATTAGAACGAGATAGCAACCAAAAACAAGATCGAAATCGGGACCGGAACAGAACTATTTGTCAGTTCCCAAATTCAAATTCCACCTCGGCTCTGGTTTCAATCAACAACAAGTATAAAGACAACATCATAATGAGCGGGAGCAGAATAGTTTCAGGATCTAATCACAAATGATAACAACTTTGAGAAGAGTTCCTTCCCAAGTCTACTTCCACTCATTCTAGATGTGAAATGGAGGGTATTTCAAAAAGGCATAGTCACATGAATTTTAACCCCTGGGTCACATGGGCTTTAAAGGAAACTAGCAATAGCATAGTTTAACTCCTCTAACAGCTCCACCGTACAAAAGGCAATTTAAACCCTAGAAAAGACTATTTTGCAAAGGTTGTCAAGCAAAACCCAAGTTTGCTCGACATGACAATTCTAAAAATTAGGGTCTAACAAAAATCCCACATGGAAACCACAGAGTCAACATGGAATGGCAAGAAGAGGGGTTTCAAAATGAATTTCATTAGTTAAGCATGGAAACCCCCACAAAAAATGAAACCCTGGCTAAGAACTAGGTCACGACAAAATGGACCCGTCACGAAAGCAACAACAGAACAAACAACAAAACAAAATGACAAACCAAAAACAAACCAAAAATGAAACGGGACAGAAAATAAAGGACAAAAGAAACAAAACAAGGAAAGAGACAAGAAACAAGTGAAGAAATTCATAGAACGAAAATAAAACCTCTTGCGAATATGCCAAAAAAAACACCCAAAAGAACAAATGGGAGACGAAAAAGCAAAGAAACCTACCTCAAAATGATCCTCAGGACTGACCAGAAATTAGCCAAGATTTGCTCCGCAACTTGCCTCCGTGATCAAATCAATCCTCTCTAAACTTTCCTGGTTGTGGTTTGTTTAAACGCTTCGAATAATAGTGATAATGAGCTATTTTAAACATGATTAAACCTTTAAAATTGATTCGTGAGTGCAAAGAGGCTGCATTTAATGCCATAAATGTGGTAGTTCAGGGATGGAGCCAACGACATAAATAAATAGTTAAGTCAAGTCCACTGAATATCAAAAGGTAGGGCGGACGCGGATCCGAGTCAAAGATAAGATAAAGAAACTTATAAAAGTTCCTTACCCACTTTCCAACCTCATTCTGGTCCTGCAAAGAGGACAACGACCAAAACAAGACACAAGAGGATGGGGGCGGAGCCAAAACCAAAACAAAACTTTTACAAAGTTCGATGTTTGATTCCTAGTCCATGTCTAACCCCGACCAAACAACCAAGAATGATGAGACAAAGCAAACGAGCGGAGTCAAAGTTAGAACGGGGACTTAATCTAGAATTTTGAAACTTCTAATTTAAGTTCCAATCCTGGTTCCGCGTCCGCATGGGCAAAAAAAAAATGCAAGAAAATGACCAACAATTCAAGAGACGAACCAACCCAAGAGTTGATGAAAACAACCAATAGACAAAGAAGGAAAAACAAAAAGAAAACGGAGTCGAAGTCGGAACGAGATTCGAACTAGAAATCTTGAAAGAGTTTCGTGTTCAGTTTTGGTTCCGCATTTGCCTCCGACAAAGCAAAAGAAAGGAAGACTTAGGAGAAAAAAAACAACTCCTAAGACCCAACCAAATGACCAAAGATGAACAAAAACAAAAAAGGGGGACCCATTTTGTTCCAAAATAAAAAGGGGGACCCATTTTGTTCCAAAATAAAATAGGGTGGTTATGCAAGGCATAACATGTATCATGCTCGTACTAAGTATGTTGATGTTCAGTATCACTTTGTGCAAGAAATGGTTGAAGTGGGAAGGTATTAATTGAGAAATTTGACACTTTGATTAATGTTGTAGATTATCTTACGAAACCAGTTCCTATAGATAAGTTCTCTTGGTGCAGGAAGGCCATTGGCCTTGAATCCTGTAATTGATTTATAATAATAATTCCTTGTTTAGAATAATTGCAATGTATAATGTCAAGTGGGAGAATGTTGGAAATAGGATGTTATTTAATTGCAATCCTAAACATTATTTCATGTATCTCCTAATTCCTTGGAAAGTGTTCCCAACACTAGGATTAGAAAGAGATTAATTTTGAATGAAATAATCATGTTAATTGACATTTTTAATTAATTCTAAATGATAGGAAAATGTGAAGGGGCATCCAATATGAGTTCCTAAATAATAGGATCACATGGGGTGCCCACATGGAAGGTGGAACCCATCTTGAGTTAAGTTAACTATTTGGAGAAAAAGATAACACTTTTGTAATGCATGTAAAGATCCTAGAAGTTAGGGATTGATGTTTACATGCATGAAGTTTAGTTTAGTTTAGTTCAGATTAGATCAGTTCAGCTCAGTTTAGTTCAATTCAGTATCAGTTCAGTTTAGTTCAATTCAGTCATGGTTCAGTTATCTTCAATTGCATTTAGTTAGTTTCAGTTGAATGTTAGTTGACTTTAGTTGACTTGGAATGCATGACTAATGACTTGAGTTGCATGACAGATAACAGGTGACTATTTTCAGTTAACAGGGGATGATCATTCTTGCATGAATGGTGGAGAGATATGTTTCAGTTAACAGAGATTGAATTGGACCCACCTTGGGCAGCCAAGTTGGCTTCTTGGAGTTAACACTTTTGCATGATAAGATATTTCATAAGGCTGAGTTAAGTGGGCCCATTCCTAGGCACCAACTTTGAGGATAAGCTTTGAAGATATCTTCAGAATAAAGGTTGAGTTATGACTTCAATTTGCAACGCCCAAATGGATGAAGGAGTTTATTTGACATTATTCTTCACGACAAAACTTTATTGGCAAGAGATAGGTGTAGATTTTGTGGGATAAGCATTGAGCTTTGTAATTGTAACTCTTTGGAGTTTACAAGGTTGATTATTGCCAATTTATCTCAAGCAAGTTGAAGAGAGTTTGTATCAGATTTTATTGCAGGTTGTGAAGAAGATTTTTTGAAGTCAAAAGAAGCATCTCAAGCAAGGATTGGAATTATTGTAATCTTATTCTGAGATTAAATAATGTATTGATTCTTGGTGGAGTTTTTTCCTGAAAGGGTTTCTCCACGGTATATGGTTTGTAACTTCTAATCTTCTGGTCTTATTCTTCTACAACCTTTTATCTTCATTCTACAAATGGTAAAATGAATCTAACCAGATAATCATCCACAAAGAATACTTAATTAGATCAGCAATCACAAAGTTTTACAAAGTATTAAGCTACTTAATCACCTCAATTTTCAACATTTTTTTATTCTGGCAGTGAATCTTTCTTCTTTGGGTAGTGAGCCCTCCGATAGTGAGACCTATTGTATTTGGTGTTGATATTACTTTATATTGTGAGCTAATATTCACCGTGGTTTTTCCCATCTTGGGTTTTCCATGTAAATCTAGTGTTCCTTTGTGCATGGTGTTGATTTGTTTCAGTTTCTATTATTTTCCTTTCATGCTAAATCATCATAACAAATTAAGGGTTAATTAAGTTAATGTAGATCTAAATATGTATGAGGGTTTTGAAGGTTTAAGGTACAACTGTTTCACCCCCACTCTCAGTTGTCTTGTGCATTCAACATGTTCATGGTTTCAAGGAATTTTGACAATTTGTTTTCATAGTTTGACTTGGAATGGTTTCTTGACGCCTCTTGTTTTGTCATTGACTATTATTGACTAGTAGAATCATCATTTTATGGATTTCTTATGTTATTACTTATGATGTATATCATATTGTAGCATCATAAATTGTGCTCCCTAAGGGTGAAAGCATAATTTCATGCTTCATTTTGAGCTCGCTTTAGTGACCATTCCCTTAGTGCATTCCAGGATCACTTGTTAGCCTAGACTTTACCTTTTAACCTAGGAGAATGTGTCAATACTATCCCAAAAGTGTCTACTCAATCACATTTCATTATTTTAACCCCAACAAACACTCTTTTTTCTTAATGATTCTTGATTAAGCAAACCCTAAATTCAAGGATCACATTTAAAAGTGTGTAAAACAATTGGACATGGGAAAAAAATTCCTAGACCAGGTATTTTGCCTGATAATTTTGATCTTTAATTTATGTTGTTCTTTTATTTATGTGACATTAATTCAATTTCGAGATTTGGTAGTAAATTAATCCCAAAAATTCAAAATTAAATGAGTCAACCTACACTTTAATTTATTCCTATGTTCCACTATATAAACATGAATTATTATTTCAAATTTAAAAAAAAAAAACAAAAAAAAGTCAATTGCAACTACAACAAAGCTCTGCAAAAAATCATATCCTATTTTACAGAATTACAAAGTAATTTTTCATATTTAATCAAGTTTGTACAATGATTAGAGTTTGATGCCAATGGAAGGACAAGGTGGAATCTAGGGATTTTCAATAGCTTTAGCTTCCTTCAAGCACCTAATGACTTGTTTTCAACGTGTTCTCATCTTCAAACTTCAATCTCCTTACTTCCCTAAGTAAGGTATTTATATATTTTGATTGTCCCTTAATTATTTTACCTTCTCTTGGCTTGATCTTGATTGTGTTTTCTAGGAATCCTTCTCTAACACACTTGAGTAGGGTTTTTATCATTTACTTCACATTTTAGCTCATTACAAACTTAGACACACTTAAGGTTCAGAGCACACACTTTATCAATCAATAAATCAGCTATTCATGGAGGTAGAAATACCAAAATGGGGGTTTGATTGAGGAAAAATCCTATATAGCCACCCCTTTCCCTCTCTTTGTCATGATTTTGTAGGTTCATATCCAAAAACTACAATTTGCAGAATTGGAAAAGGTAGTATATACTTGTGAGTTATAGTTCAATATTTTACAAATTTAGAATCCCACTTTCCAGTCAAGGGAGGATTTTCCCTTGACCCTCCAATTCAAGCTCAAATTTTAGTGATAGGTACACAAACATTTTCCCTTCTTAGATCTATCCTCGTTTTGTCAATTTTTAGTTTTGTCTATGTGAATAATTTAGATAGAGAAAATTACGTCAATAAATTCACATTAATGCTATCAATCTTCTTGGCAACAAAAGAGCTAAGCTCAAAGTTGATTGGCTCTCCTTCTAGGTTGTTATCCAATCTTGACACTCTCGTGGTTTGATTTCCAATGTTAGAGCAAGAAAAGATTGATCTGGTTAATCTACTAGTTAGATCTAAGATCTCTTTTCCCCCTCTACACCTATTTATCGTCTCATGTCTACCAACTTAGTTTGGTGAGAAATAATTGTAGTGTGTTTTGCACTCACTCCCTTTGAATAATACATGCTTCCACAAATGGATTCATTTTTATCCCTTTAGTCAATGTGATTCTTTTATCCTTATATTCTCCTCAACAATATATAGGGATACCTTTTTCAAGTCCAAGATATTCTCATTAATCCATGTGACTCTATGTTCAACTTGTAGGTGGTATGGTGTTAGTGACTCCCTTCTTTGGATTTTGGTTCCTTTGTGTCATTCACAACCCACTTTTGATTTCTTTAGCTAAGTTGGTAGTAACCCTTTAAGTGAGAATTCATAGTTAGACCCAAAAAATCCAAAAAAAATTATGTTGTGAGACTTCTATTCATGTGGGCCTTGTCCTCTTAGTGACTCAACAATAAGATGCACATGCAAGCCATCCATAATCAAATCTAATGACATGGGTCATTTCCTCTAATGTTTTAGTCACAAAGGGCCCCACTTATTTTATCCCTTCTCTCTTTTTGAGGGTTTTCTAAGCCTTTTGCAGTGTTGACCAATTTCCTTTGGGTTCTACAATCAATAGATCTTGGATAGAATCTAAAAGTGTCAATATAATCACCTTTCTCTCTTGTATGTTATAAATCTTGACACCATTATGGAACCCTCTCTCTATTTTATTTTTCTCCTCCTCGAGATTTTGTGTAGTTCCAACCATGCTAGTACCCTCTTGATTGTACCAATTGTTGATGTAGTAGATGATCTAATAGTTTTGGAATTCTAAAGATTTCCTTTGTATAACTTAGTTGTGCCATCTTTCAAAAATGTTCATGTTGTAAGTCACTTCTCTTTTTGGTGATGTCATCACAATCTTTTCTTACCAAGTGTAGAGTAGGAGGATTCGCCGCCCCAAGGCTCTAGGTCACAAGAGAGATGAAGAGAATGAATTGTGCTAAACTACCTTAGATTGAATAATAAAACTAAAAAGGAAAGGAAAAATTGAAAAGGAAGGGAAAACGTAACTCTGCTTCCCTTCTACTAATGACAGATGTTTTCAAAAATCAAGTGAGCAAACTACAAGGGTCTCTGACTATGAATTAGATAGCTCTCTACTTAAGGATGACAACGTGGGAACAAAACTTCAGTGCACCACATTAGATTCTCAAGGATGTGCTAGTGTCTTGTACGGATAGAGGGTCAGATGATAGTTAGAAATGCACAAGGTCTACTTACAACCCGAATATTGGAGTTTTGCAGTTTAATAGGAAAATGAAAAAATAAGTAGTACAACAAGAAGAATACTTATAAAGCTATTATAATGATGAAATGATGAAGAGAGAGAGAGAGAGAGAGAGCAAACTTACACATGATCCAATTCTCCAGTTATAGCTCCAAGCAAACAAACCTACACCTACACAAAAAAATAGGAAAAATGTTGGGCTATGTTTTGAGGTCTGCCTTAGTTAGACCCCCGTTTTGGTGTTCCCACCTCCATAGATAGTATACAATGATATGGAGAAAAATTATAGAGGAGATAATAGAAATAACATAAGAAGTAGAGATTAATGACAACCTGAATGCTACTCTACAAGATGATAGATGAAAATAAATGGAAAGACACAATCTTACCTTCCTTGCTATAAGCACTCAAGGCCGATAGAGGAAGGAGGAGAGAATGACACCACCATGCCAAGGAGGTAGAGCTTCGTAAACCTGCAATGATAATGGCGTTGAAGCAAAGAGATGCTATAAAGACCAAGTAGAAAGTTGTAGCAACAAGATAGAGTGAGAGTGAAGCAAGAAGTGTTGCAAGAATGATCAAGAAGTGTTAGAATGAGAGAGATTGAGCTTGAGAATGTAGAAGTGAATAGAGAGAGTGATAGAATGAAGTTTGAATGGATAAAATGGAGGCAAAAGAGTTATTTTTCATTGGTCAAAATTTGGTAGGAGACATTACCTCCACAAGCAATTAGGAAGCGTAACATTTTTGCAGATTCTAGAGGCATGAATCTATTAGGACATCAGCGTAATGCATGCACATCCCTGATAAAAAATCCTCCATTGACACAAAATGACAGGGACATGTGGGAGAATCAAGATGAAGGTGATTTGTTTTGTATCATCATACTTGTAAGGCTAAGGTAAGGGTAAATTAATGGTAAATTTTCCTAGGTGTAAATTTATAACATTATATTTTGCTCCCACTTTAGTGAGCATACATGTTAGTGCGTATGTGAGCTAAAGTAGAAAGAGATTGAGGAGAATACACTAAAATCATTGAGGAGGCATATCTTCGATCTAGCACACCTCGATGTGAAAGAGGGAGCTCCACCAAGATGTGAAGATGACAACTCTTCGATCCTGCAAAGCTAGCTACAATCTCGCCACAAACATGTTAGGCTGCACACAAAACATAGGAAAAAAATCTAATCATAAGACACACATTCATAAGACACAAGAAGACACAAGTTGACATGATAAGAAACAACCTGATCATATAGACATAAGACACACACTGATTAGGTAGATAAGCCTATGGCTGCTACAAATTGTGTTGCAAGACAATCACAAAAAGGATGGATCTAGTCAGACTACCCCCAAGCTAGATGCCAAGATATAATATGCCTGACACCAAGACATGCGACATCAAATATTAGATAAAAGAAACACATTGCAAGACATCAAAGAATTATTTTGAGAAGAAAGCTTTCAAAGGGGGTTCCTTCGATAGGGAACCCTTCAAGACACCAAGGGGCCCATTCAAAGGAACACTCCAATTGAAAGACACCACATTTTTTGCAAGTTATTCTATCATCAAGGAGTCCTTTCAAAAGATCTTTCATCAAGGAATCTGTTGGAAAGAATGCTTCTTTTTCAAAGGAAATTTTTCACACTCTTTCGTTTTAGAAAAAGCGCTCCTTTTTCAAAGGAAAAATTTCAAACTCTTTCACATATGGGATCCTTTTTAAAAGAAAATTTAAACCAAGAGTCTTGAGAGAATACAAAATTTTGGAAAATGAGGGATTTTAATAAGGGATTATTTCGTCAAGGAATTCATTTTAAAGAAGATTTTACATCAAGGAATCTGAAAGAATTCAACATATTGAAAATTAGAACAACATAAGAGCCCCCTCTTAGGATGGTGTGTGTTGCTTAAAGGAGCACATGGAATCCTAAGGAGAGAAAGGAGGAGCGGAGATGTGGCACATAACACATGAGGAGATGCATTCATGGTATGTTCTCACACATGCGATGGATAACACATAAGAACCACAACATCAAAAAGTAGACAAAGACAAAGAAATCAACAGACAAGAGGATCTAAGAATTCAGGGTAAGATCTATTCATAGATACAATTAGATAGATATAATATGGTATATGTACAAATGGTCATCAATCCCCAAAGTTCTCATAACATGTAGAAAAGTACATCAAGAAAAACTGAAAATAAAAAATTGGGTCAAGATGGAAGAATGTTGATGTTGTAGCTGTGTGCCTCATACTTCCAGGAGCGATTTAATTAACAAGCAATAAATTAAATATAGCCAATGGCTATTTATTTATTGGTGTTGACTTATGAAGGGTCACTTCTATTCATCTGTAATTATATTTTTTTATCAAAAGAAGTTGACATAAAGTGTATGTTCGCCACCTTTCAAGAGACACATTGTTTTGATAAGAGGCTAACTTATCTTGGAGAAAGAATCACACCTTTACATGGAGAGGCTGACCTCTAGTGTAGAGATGCATCTCTAGGGAGAAGTCATTCTTATGTTGTATATATAGACGTTGCTTTCTCCCTCATTCATTCATATTCATATTCACCCTTGTTCAAGTTCCCATAAGCAAGAAGTTGAGTTTCATCTACAACAAATCGATCCAAAAAGAATTATGATACTCTTTGAGTGTGGTGTCATTATTATCAATATAGATCATCCTTGTGTTGGGCCTCATTGTAAATCGAATTGTTGTTCATTATTCAATATATAAGTGATATATTGTTGTTGGGTTTTTCTCCCTCAAGTTGGAGGGTTTTCCCAGGGTATATGTTGTGTGAAATTATGTGAAATTGTTCTTTATCTGCTTATTTAATTTCTAATCCTAAATCTAACATGGTATCAGAGCCAGGTTTAAGCAAGATCATGATCAGATTTATATAAGCAGCATTCTCTTCCTCTCTTATTCTCATCTTTGTGTGTCTATCTTATCTACGAAAATGGTGAACGGACTCAAGATTGAAGATAGACTCGATGGTGCCTCTAACTTCACCTCTTGGAAGTTTAGAGTTCTCATTGCATTGGAAGAAAATGACATTCTCGAGTTCATGGAGAGTGAGGTACCTGAACCTTTCGATGAGACTGAGAAGACACAATGGAGGAAGAATGGCACAAAGGCCAAGAAGATATTGATTGATTTTGTGAAGGATCACCTTGTGCCTATTATCTCCAAGTTGAAGATAGCTAGAGAGATGTTCAAGACTTTGGAGGGACTATATGAGATCAATAGCACCAGTAGAGCTCTTTCATTGAGGCAACTTCATCACATCAAGATGAAAAAAGAAGATTCAATCATCTCTTTCTTTATGAAGATCACCAAGTTGAAGGATCAACTCTGTGCCATTGGAGACATAATTGATGATTGAGACTTAGTCATGTTGGCGATTAACGGTCTTCCTCAATTTGGGAGCCTTTTATCCAAGGTATCAGTGGAAGATCTAAGCTAACTAAGTTTGATTGTCTTAGAGCATATTGCATTCAAGAGGAATCAAGGTTGGCAGCAAGAGGCAATGGTTGAAGCTCTCACAATGAAGACAATCATGTTCTTGCTGCTCAAACTTCAAAGAGGAAAGGAAGAGAAGGGAGAAAAGGTGCCTTCAAGAGGAATAGAGACAATAAATTAGATGTTGCTCCTAAATCAAAGAAGAACAAATATCTCTCCCATATCTAGTGATTCAGATGTGACAAGTATGGTCACTATGCTAGAGATTGTGCAACAAGACCAAAGCAACATACTTCTATTGCGGATGTGGATGATGTTTCTCCTTTGACGGAATCAAGAGATAACTCAAGTTGATTTCTATTTATTTCTTCCCTACCAAGCAATGTTCCAACAAATAGTATCACTTGGTTGATTGATAGTGGCGCTTCTCGGCATATTATAGGTTATAGAGAACATTTTTTAGATTTGGTGGAGATAGAAACAAACATTCAATTAATAATTGGAGATGATGCATGCTATTCAGTGAAAGGTGTTGGAGCCACCTCTCTTCACCTAGATTCCAGCATCCCGCTTCATTTGAGTGATGTCTTGTTCGTACCAAGTATCAAGAGGAACCTTGTATCAATATCGGCTTTGGAGGACAAAAGATATCAAGTTGCATTTTCTAAGGGAAAAGTCCTTGCTTGGCCAAAGAACTCTAACATCAAGACAACCCGAGTGATTGGTGTTCAGCAAGAGAGTCTATATAGACTTTACATTCGTCTAATTCAAGCTTGGCTGCATGATTCCACCAGTTCAAGCAAGCTTTGGCATAGGAGGCTTGCTCACCTTCACTTTAGAGCTCTTCCATCCATGGAGAAGATGGTTACTGGCCTTCTGAAACTCAGTTTGGAGCATGATGGTACGTGTAGAGGATGTGCATTAGAAAGACTTGGATTTATTTCTTGAAGTCTAAGGAATCTGAAGAAGTACTTGAGAAATTCAAAGAATTTAAGGCTCAAGTAGAGAATTTTTCTGGAAAGAGAATCAAAGTATTGAGATCTAATAATGGAGGAGATTACATCTCTGGAGGCTTCCATAACTTTTGTATCGAGGCAGGGATTAAGAGGGAGTTTTGTGTTCCTTACAATCCACGACAAAACGGAGTTGCAAAAAGGAAGAATAGATCCATAGTTGAGGCAGCTAAAGCTATGATCCATGATCAAGACTTGCAAACCTTCCTTTAGGAAGAAGCATCTAGAACTGCAGTGTATGTTCAGAATTAGAGCCCTCGTCGTATTTTGGAGAATATGACTCCTGAAGAAGCCTTCACAGGTGTGAAGCCTGAGGTTAGTCACTTGAGAATCTTTGGTTGTCCTGTTTATATTCATGTGCCTAAAGATAAGAGAACAAAGTTAGAACCATCTGGAAAGAAAAGAATATTTGTGGGTTACAATGAATCCTAAAAATCCTTTAGGATTTACATTCTAAGACAGAAACAAATAGAGATTAGCAGAGATGTCACCTTTGAAGAAGATGTTGCATTCAAAAGATCTAAAGTTTCATACATGGAGATAGATAATGAAGATCAGGAAACTCCTCTGGACATGGACGTTGATCGTACTCCTGAGATTCAGAGGGAGTCTACTGAACCAAAAGAGGATATTGATCTAGTTGAAACTTTGGAACCAACTGATGGGCCAAGAGATATTGCCATAGGTCAAAAGAGACCTCTATGGGCGAGGAAAACAATGCAGGAGGCAAAAAAGTTTGCAGCTCCTAGGGGCACATTCAGAGAAAGAAAAAGACCACAAAAGTTTCCAGGCTATGTAGCATTAATGAGTCATATCATTGAATCTAAACCTTCCAGTGTTGAGGAAGCATCAAGTCAGCAAGTATGGAGAGATGATATGGCTGAAGAATATCAATCTATTATCAAGAATGATGTTTGTGATATTGTACCGAGACCTGAAGGGAAATCAGTTGTATCTTCTAATGGATTTTCAAGATCAAGCATGCAGCTGATGGAAGCATTGAGAAGTACAAAGCTAGATTTGTGGCTAGAGGTTTCTCTCAAAAAGAGGGAATAGACTATGAATAAATTTTTTCTCTAGTTGCTCGTTATACATCCATTAGGACTATTATTACCACTACAGCAACAAAGGGATGGAAGCTACATCAGATGGACATGAAGACAACATTCCTTAATGGCGTAATTGAAGAAGTATACATTGAGCAACCTAATGTCTTTGTGGTTCATGGGAAGGAGTCTCATGTTTGTAAATTGAAGAAGGCTTTGTATGGCCTTAAGCAGGCTCCTCGTGCTTGGTATGAGAGGATTGATTGATACTTGATGAGCCTGGGCTTCTCCAAGAATGATGTTGATTCAAATCTTTACTTCAAGGTAGTTGATGGTGAGGCTTTAATCTTGGTTCTTTATGTTGGTGATGTATTTCTTGTTGGAGCAAAATATCTCAATATCATATGCAAGGAGTTAGCTTCTGAATTTGAGATGAAGGATTTAGGCTTTATGCATTACTTTCTAGGATTGGAAGTATGGCAGAGACCCAATGAGATCATTTTGAGTCAAGGAAAATATACTATAGATATCTTGAAGAGATTTGGGATAATGGATTGCAAATCTATGTCTACACCGATGGAAACTAATTTGAAGAAGTTAAGTGAGTCTACAGCTAGTTCAGATCTGGTAGATCCCACTATGTACAAGTAGTTGATTGGATCGTTGATGTATCTAGTCAATACTAGACCGGATATTTGCTATATAGTGAGTGCACTCAGTCAGTTCATGTGTGAACCAAGGAAAATTCATTTAGTTGCAACTAAGCATATCTTGAGATACTTGTGTGGCACAGTTGGATATGGATTGAAATATACTTCCAATGTAGACCTAAAGTTGTAAGGATATTCTGATTCCAAATTGGCCGGAAGTATAGCTCATTGGAAGAGCACCTCTGTATGTTGATTTAGCTTGGGGTCTGCGATGATTTCTTGGTGTAGCAGGAAGTAGTTTTCAGTGGCATTAAGCACTGCAGAGGCCGAGTATATTGCAACATGTGTAGTAGCTCGAGAAGCAGTGTGGCTTCAAAAGCTCCTTGTAGGATTGTTTGGACAATCATTGGAGCCGACTGTTATTCATTGTAATAATCAAAGTTGTGTGAATCTATCTGTCAATCTAGTGTTTCATGACAGAACAAAACATGTTGAGACCAAATACCACTACATCAGAGATATGGTATTGAGAAATGCTATTAAGTTGAGATATATTTGCACTGATGATTAGACGACTAATATTCTCACCAAGCCTATCTCCAGAGTGAAGTTTGTGCACTTTCAAGACAAGCTTGGAGTTGTGGAGAATGAAGCCCTTGTTGAGAGGGCGACTCAATATCAGTGATCTTTTGTGATTAGCTATAATGCATCTTTCTCTGTGACGATGAACTTTCAGGTGAAAGCCCTTTTTAATGCATCTTTCTATGTGATAGAGAAATTTGAGGTGAAAGCCCTTGTTCCACCCTCTAGGAGTAGCCATGGTGGATGTCATCTTGAGAGACTCCATGGAAACATAAGGTTGAGAGACTCTGTGATGATTCCCTTGTACTTGTGCTTATCCACCCTCTTGGAGTAGCCATGGTGGATGTCATTTTGAGAGACTCCATGACGACATCATGTTGAGTGACTCCGTGATGGGCACTTGTACACATGTTCCTTTCCACACATGGGGGTAGCCATTGTGGACATCACGTTGAGTGACTCTGTGATGAGCTCTTTTCCACAAATGGGTGTAGCCATTGTGGATGTCATGTTGAGAGACTCCATGACTTGGATATTTGGAAGTATTCCTCCCTAGCTAAGAGGGAGTGTTGATGTTGTAGTTGCAAGCCTCATACTTCCAGCATCGATCTAATTAACAAGCAATAAATTAAATATAGCCAATGGTTATTTATTTATTGGTGTCGACTTATGAAGGGTCACTTCTATTCATTTGTAATTATATTTTTTTATCAAAAGAAGCCGACATAAATTGTATGTTCACCACCTTTCAAGAGACGCATTGTTTTGATAAGAGGTTGACTTATCTTGGAGAAAGAATTGAACCCTTACATGGAGAGACCGACCTCTTGTGTAGAGACGCATCTCTTGGGAGAAGTCATTCTTATGTTGTATATATAGGTGTTGCTTTCTCCCTCATTCATTCATATTCATATTCATCCTTGTTCAAGTTCACATAACCAAGAAGTTGAGTTTTGTCTACAACAGATTGATCCAAGAAGAAGTACGATACTCTTTGAGTGTGGTGTCATTATTATCAATACAGATCGGCCTTTTGTTGGGCCTCATTGTAAAGCAAATTGCTATTCATTATTCAATATATAAGTGATATATTGTTGTTAGGTTTTTCTCCCTCAAGTTGGAGGGTTTTCCTAGGGTATATGTTGTGTGAAATTGTGTGAAATTGTTCTTTATCTGCTTATTTAATTTCTAATCCTAAATCTAACATGGTATCAAATCCAGGTTTAAGCAAGATCATGATCAGCCTTATATAAGCAACATTATCTTCCTCTCTTATTCTCATCTTTGTGTGTCTATCTTATCTATGAAAATAGTGAACGGACTCACGGTTGAAGATAGACTTGATGGTTCCTCTAACTTCACCTCTTGGAAGTTTAGAGTTCTCATTGCATTGGAAGAAAATGAAATTCTTGAGTTCGTGGAGAACGAGGTACCCAAACCTTTCGATGAGACTGAGAAGACACAGTGGAGGAAGAATGACACAAAGGCCAAGAAGATATTGATTGATTATGTGAAGGATCACCTTGTGCCTATTATCTCCAAGTTGAAGACAACTAGAGAGATGTTCAAGACTTTGGAGGGACTATATGAGATCAATAACACCAACAGAGCTCTTGCATTGGGGCAACAACTTCATCACATCAAGATGGAAAAAGGAGATTCAATAATTTATTTCTTTATGAAGATCACTGAGTTGAAGGATCAAATCAATGCCATTGGAGACATAATTGATGATCGAGACTTAGTCATGTTGGCGCTTAATGGTCTTCCTCAATCTTGGGAGCCTTTTATCCAAGGTATCAGTGGAAGATCTAAGCTACCTAAGTTTGATTGTCTTAGAGAAAATTCCATTCAAGAGGAATCAAGGTTGGCAACAAGAGGCAATGGTCAAAGCTCTCACAATGAAGACAATCATGTTCTTGCTGCTCAAACTTCAAAGAGGAAAGGAAGAGAAGGGAGAAAAGGTAACTTCAAGAGGAATAGAGACAAGAAATCAGATGTTTCTCCTAAATCAAAGAAGAACAAAGATCTCTCCCATATCCAATTCTTCGGATGTGACAAGTATGGTCACTATGCTAGAGATTGTGCAACAAGACCAAAGCAGCATGCTTCTACTGCGGATGTGGATGATGTTTCTCCTCTGAAGGAATCAAGAGATGACTCAAGTGGATTTCTATTTATCTCTACCCTATCAAGCAATGTTCCAACAAATAGTAACACTTGGTTGATTGATAGTGGCGCTTCTCGACATATTATAGGGTATAGAGAACATTTTTCAGATTTGGTGGAGAGAGAAACCAACATTCAAGTAATAATTGGAGATGATGCATGATATTCAGTGAAAGGTGCTAGAGCCACCTCTCTTCACCTAGATTCTGACATCCTGCTTCATTTGAGTGATGTCTTGTTCATACCAGGTATCAAGAGGAACCTTGTATCAATATCGACTTTGGAGGACAAAGGATATCAAGTTGCATTTTTTGAGGGAAAATTCCTTGCTTGACCGAAGAACTCTAGCATCAAGACAACCCGAGTGATTGGTATTTGGAAAGAGAGTCTATATAGACTTTCAATTCATATAATTCAAGCTTTGTTGCATGAATCCACCAGTTCAAGCAAGCTTTGGCATAGGAGGCTTGCTCACCTTCACTTTAGAGCTCTTCCATCCATGGAGAAGATGGTTACTGGCCTTCTGAAACTCAGTCTAGAGCATGATGGTACGTGTAGAGGATGTGCATTGGAAAGAATTGGATTTATTTCTTGAAGTCTAAGGAATCTGAAGAAGTACTTGAGAAATTCAAAGAATTTAAGGCTCAAGTAGAGAATTTGTCTGGACAGAGAATCAAAGTACTGAGATCTAATAATGGAGGAGAATACATCTCTGGAGGCTTCCGTAACTTTTGTATTGAGGAAGGGATTAAGAGGGAGTTTTGTGTTCCTTACAATCCATAGCAAAACGTAGTTGCAAAAAGGAAGAATAGATCCATAGTTAAGGCAGCTAAATCTATGATCTATGATCAAGACTTGCAAACCTTCCTTTGGGCAAAAGCATCTAGAACTGCAGTGTATGTTTAAAATCAAAGCCCTCATCGTATTTTGGAGAATGTGCCTCTTGAAGAAGCCTTCACAAGTGTGAAGCCTAAGGTTAGTCACTTGAGAATCTTTGGTTGTCCTATTTATATTCATGTGCCTAAAGATAAGAGAACAAAGTTAGAACCATCTAGAAAGAAAGGAATATTTGTGGGTTACAATGAATCCTCAAAAGCCTTAAAGATTTACATTCCAAGATAGAAAAAAATAGAGATTAGCAGAGATGTCACCTTTGAAGAAGATGTTGCATTTAAAAGATCTAAAGGTTCATACATGGAGATAGATAATGAAGATCAAGAGACTCCTCTGGACATGGACGTTGATCATACTCCTGAGATTAAAAGGGATTCTACTGAACCAGAAGAGGATATTGATCTAGTTGAGCCTTTGGAACCAACTAATGGGCCAAGAGATATTGTCATAGGTCAAAAGAGACCTCTATGGGCTAGGCAAACAATGCAGGAGGCAGAAAAATTTGCAGCTCCTAGAGGCACATTCAGAGAAAGCAAAAGACCACGTAAGTTTCCAGTCTATGTAGCATTAATGAGTCATATCATTGAATCTGAACTTTCCAGTGTTGAGGAACCATCAAGTCAGCAAGTATGGAGAGATGCTATGGCTGAAGAATATCACCTATTATCAAGAATGATGTTTGGGATATTGTACCGAGACCTGAAGGGAAATTAGTTGTATCTTCTAAATGGATTTTCAAGATCAAGCATGCAGATGATAGAAGCATTGAGAAATACAAAGCTAGATTTGTGGCTAGAGGTTTCTTTCAGAAAGAGGGAATATACTTGTTACTCGATTTTCACCTACGGGCTCAATCAGGAAAAAATTATGTTTTAAATTCAGCATGTGGATTAAATGTGGCTCCCATAAGGGTTGAGCCCAGCGTGCAGGTGTTCGGTTTTCATTGGGAAGGTCTTCATCTGATGCTCTTTCACAAGGAAGTCAGTTGGAAAGCCTGCCTCAATCAGATTTGGCATAAGACTCTTGAAGAAGAAAGTCGCTGAGACCCTCCTGTTGTCTTAAGGTCTGGCAGTTTGGTTCTGTTCATTTGAAATCCAAAGTTCACCAAGACATCTTGGTCACCATGAGTTTTTGTATATCTCTCTGCTTGGGAAGTCTCGCCAACTGTCGTTCACAAGCCCAGCATCGGGGAGAGTGGTTTTCCTTTGGTGTGATGTCTCGCCAAAAGAGTTTGCACTCGGAGAGAGGTCCTACCGATCGATGGGGTCTCAGCGAAAAGTTGTGGCTTCCTGGGAAAGGTCTCACTGACTGGGTGAGGTCTTGCCGAAGTGGGATGGTTTCGGGGAGATGTCCTACCGACATGGGGGAGTCTCACCGAAAGGTTTGAGTTTGACATATAGTCTGGTCGAATGGTGGAGGTCTCGGCGAAAGAAGGGTTGCTCGGGGAGAAGTCTTCCCGACTCTCCAAAGTCTCGCCAAAAGGTGGGGGCTTCGCTATAACATCTTTCTGATTGGGGAGAGTCTCGTCGACATGGAATGATATCGGTATAACGTCTGGCCGACAGGGTGAGGTCTCGCCGGAGGATGAAGAATTTGGCATGATGTCTTGCCGACCCGATGAAGTCTCACCGAAGGATTGTGCCTTCGGTGTAGTGTTTTGAGTTCGAGGTGATGTCTCACTGACCAAGTGAAGTCTCGCTAAAAGAGGTTGCACTCGGGAAAATTTTGTGGCTTCGACGTGATGTCTTGTCAATGGCCGGTGGTCTCACCGAAGGTTTGTGGCTTCGGGGTAATGTTTTGCGCTCGGGGAAATGTCTTGTCGACCGCTGGTGGTCTCACCGAAAGGAGGTGCCATCGGTATGATGTCTCGCTGACAGGATGGACTCTTGCCGAAATGGTTTGAGCTCGGAGAAAGGAAGTCTCACTCGCTATGACCTCCTGCCGACTGAGGGGAGTCTCGTCGAAAGAATAGTGGCTCGGTGTAACGTCTTGCCGACCAGGGACGGTCTTGCTGAAGGTGATAGTCTGGCCGAATGTTTTGCGATCGCTATGATGTCTCCCTGACTTGTTGTGGTCTTGCCGAAGGGGTATATGGATATCGGTAAGACTCCTGACTAAGGGGTTTTCGTTCGCTATGATGTCTTGCCGACTGATGATGTCTCACCGATAGTTTTAACTCTTCGATGTGACTGATGGAGGCTCACTGAGACCTTTGTCTAACCTGTTTGTCTTGCCGATGGGTGTGTTCGTGTTGAGCATCGTTGAGACTCTTGCCGATGGTCTAATTGGAAAGATATCTACTGTCAGGTGCTTTCAGTATGACCTCTTACCGAAAGCAATTGTCTTGCCGATGGTTTTGGATACCGGTATGACTCTTAAGGACTCGCTATGATGTCTGGCTGATAGCGATAGTCTAGGCGACAATTTTGGGACATCGGTATAACTTTTGTAGCTCGATATGAGGTCTTGCCGACAGTTGTGTGTTATGTCGATCACTACTGTGAAGTATAATTGCATCAGGGAGACACGACTAGTGTCTCACTGACATGCGATTCTGTTTGAAGAACTTTTGACCGCCTAAAGATCCTACGTGGTGTCTGTTCAACCAATCAGAGGAGGCTAAAGGCGAACCGTGGCAGTTTGACCAGTGTGAAGAAGATCAACAGACTGTATGCGAGATGGATCTACTTTGTGATCAAAGATGATGATCGGCTCGGTGAACAATGGCGTGTGGATCTAACATGAAAATCGGATGTTGTCTCTCGAGGGGGTCAACTTGCAGAAGGTTCTAAAATGATAGAAAAGCCGAAGGGGAAGGAACTGCGAGTCTCAGTGACAACTGTGGTGTCTACTGACAAAGGTAGATCGATATTAATGACTATACTCCAGGACATTCAAGGCAGCTCTGATGGAAGTTCGAGGGTGGACACGAAGGCCAAAAGTTAATGCGATGGTTGCAAAAGATCTAAAAGGCCATCCTTGGAGCGATCCTTCACTGACATGGACATGGGGGATGCACATTGAATGCAGCATTAACTTTAGTCCAAAAGATCTAAGGGTCGACGTGTTCAGGAACTGACTCATTTTTGTAAACCCTAGGGCGGAGGCCGACACTTTGGATTTTTGTTGTATATATGGCATTTTTTCCCTCATTTTGTAGGGGAGTTCTCCATATGCAGATAGAGACTTTGTGACTTTAGAAGTCCCTTGTCATACTTTTGCAGATTTTGTAACTCATTTGGAGCATGATATACATCGTTTACCTTAGATACCATTGATTGTCTCATTTTGCCTTCTTTTTCTCGCAGCATTGTGTATTGTCAAGTGATTGATCAAGTTATTTGTGAGATCTTTTTTATTTCCCTGTAGCTTTGTCTCATGTATTATGCCTTTTCTGCAAAAGTATGGTATGCAGGTTGTAAATTGTGTTTTAAAGTTGTATATGACCCTTTTGATTTGTGAAAGTTACCTTTCCTTCTTAAAAGCGTATGCAAGTCAACCTTTTTACGAAATATTCATGCATAAACTTACGGTAACACGTTGTGAAGTTCAATGTCAGTCATCATTATTCAAGTGTATGCCAGTATGAATGTTCATAGCTCTTATTATATTTAGGTGTATCACCATAGAAATAATGTTCTCATTAGTTTTTATTTTTTAAGCATTCTCCTTCTACCCTTTTCCTTTACAAAATCAGTAGTTTAGGTGACACCATAGGAAGCTGGCCTTCTCTGGAGGTTGACCTCTGTCTACAAGAAACCCACAGCTTTAGAGGTCTTCCCATGTTACACTGAGGTGTTGAACATCAAGTTCAACATGGTGCAAATTTCGGTGGATAACAATACTATGAAGAAAATTTTGCTCTGGTTGCTTGTTATACATCCATTAGGACTATTATTGCCATTGCAGCAACAAAGGGATGGAAGCTACATCAGATGGACGTGAAGACAACATTCCTTAATGGCGTAATTAAAGAAGTATACATTGAGCAACCTGATGGCTTTGTGATTTATGGGAAGGAGTCTCATGTTTGTAAATTGAAGAAGGCTTTGTATGGCCTTAAGTAGGCTCCTCGTGCTTGGTATGAGAGGATTGATCGATACTTGATGAGCCTGGGCTTCTCCAAGAATGATGTTGATTCAAATCTTTACTTCAAGGTAGTTGATGGTGAGGCTTTAATCTTGGTTCTTTATGTTGGTGATCTATTTCTTACTAGAGCAAAATATCTCATTATCAAATTCAAGGAGTTAGCTTCTAAATTTGAGATGAACGATTTATGCTTTATGGATTACTTTCTAGGATTGGAAGTATGGCAGAGACCCAATGAGATCATTCTGAGTCAAGGAAAATATACTATAGATATTTTGAAGATATTTGGGATGATGGATTGCAAATCTATGTCTACACCGATGGAAACTAATTTGAAGAAGTTAAGTGAGTGTGCAACTAGTTCAAATCTGGTAGATCCTACTATGTACAGGTAGTTGATTGGATCGTTGATGTATCTAGTCAATACTAGACCAGATAATTGCTATGCAGTGAGTGCACTCAGTCAATTCATGTGTGAACCAAGACAAATTCATCTAGTTGTAGCTAAGCATATCTTGAGATACTTGTGTGGCACAGTTGGATATGGCTTGAAATATACTTCCAGTGTAGACCTAAAGTTGTAAGGATATTCTGATTCTGATTGGGCTAGAAGTATAGCTGGTTGGAAGAGCACCTCTGGATGTTGCTTTAGCTTGGGGTCTACGATGATTTCTTGGTGTAGTAGGAAGCAGTCTTCAGTGGCATTAAGCACTATAGAGGCTGAGTATATTGTAGCATGTGTAGTAGCTCGAGAAGTAGTATGGCTTCGAAAGCTCCTTGCAGGATTGTTTGGACAATCATTGGAGCCGACTGTTATTCATTGTGATAATCAAAGTTGTGTGAAGCTATCTATCAATCCAGTGTTTCGTGACAGAACAAAACATGTTGAGATCAAATACCACTACATCAGAGAGATGGTATTGAGGAAAGCTATTCAGTTGTGATATATTTGCACTAATGATTAGACGACTAATATTCTCACCAATCCTCTCTCTAGAGTGAAGTTTGTGCACTTTCGAGACAAGCTTGGAGTTGTGGAGAATGAAGCCCTTGCTAAGAGGGAGACTCAACATCAGTGATCTTTTATGATTTGCTATAATGCATCTTTCTCTGTGACAGAGAAATTTGAGGTGAAAGCCCTTGTTAATGCATCTTTCTATGTGATAGAGAAATTTAAGGTGAAAGCCCTTGTTCCACCCTCTAGGAGTAGTCATGGTGGATGTCATGTTGAGAGACTCCATGACAACATTACGTTGAGATACTCTATGATGATTCCCTTTTACTTGTGCTTATCCACCCTTTGGGAGTAGCCATGGTGGACATCATGTTGAGAGAATCCATAACGACATCACGTTAAGTGACTCTGTGATGGGCACTTGTACACATGTTCCTTTCCACACATGGGAGTAGCCATGGTGGACATCACGTTGAGTGAATATGTGATGAGCTCTTTTCCACAAATGGGTGTAGCCATTGTGGATGCCATGTTGAGAGACTCCATGACTTGGATATTTGGAAGTATTCCTCCCTAGCTAAGAGGGAGTGTTGATATTGTAGCCGCGAGCCTCATACTTCTAGCGGTGATTTAATTAACAAGCAATAAATTAAATATAGCCAATGGCTATTTATTTATTGGTGTCGACTTATGAAGGGTCGCTTCTATTCATTTGTAATTATATTTTTTTTATCAAAAGAAGCCGACATAAAGTGTATGTTTGCCACCTTTCAAGAGACACATTGTTTTGATAAGAGGCTGACTTATCTTGGAGAAAGAATCACACCTTTACATGGAGAGGCCAACCTCTTGTGTAGAGACACATCTCTTGGGAGAAGTCATTATTATGTTGTATATATAGGCACTACTTTGTCCCTCATTCATTCATATTCATATTCATCCTTGTTCAAGTTCGCATAAGCAAGAAGTTGAGTTTCATCTACATCAGATCGATCCAAGAAGTACGATACTCTTTGAGTGTGGTGTCATTATTATCAATACAAATCAGCCTTGTGTTGGGCCTCATTGTAAAGTGAATTGTTGTTCATTATTCAATATATAAGTGATATATTGTTGCTGGGTTTTTCTTCCTCAAGTTGGAGGGTTTTCCCAGGGTATATGCTGTGTGAAATTGTTCTTTATCTGCTTATTTAATTTTTGATCCTAAATCTAACAAGAAAGGCTTAAATTCCCCCAACACTTTGCATCGTCCCCAATGTCGAAAAGCAATTTTATGACATATAGAAGAATGATGACATAAATAGAAGAAGTGCATGACATATTTTTCGCACCTATATCCAAGCACCTACAAGGGTGGCAAGGGTCCTCCAAGTAGGATCACAAACATAAAAATACAAGCACGAGGGAACACAAACACACAAACAAATCTAATCTATAGATAAAGAAGAGGTACCACCCTAGTCCTCATCGACTAGCAGGTCATCTTGATCCCAATATACATCATTGTAAGGGAAGGGTAGATGGGCCTGCAAGGGCGGGATAGTGAGGGTGGTACCCTCTGACTCACCTGCAACAAGGGCCAAGGAAGAAGGCCCCTCAAGGTCTTCTTCATCGAGCTCTTGTGAAGAAAATGTCATCGATCTTACAAAGATTGAAGACAAAGCCGAGATATCATCCACTAAATTGAACATGCATTTTATTGGAGTGACTTGCTGCAACTAGGTGAGAGAAAGGTGAGGCATCTGAGAGTCACTGCCAGCCTCATGAAAAGAGGTAGTGTCTGAATTCGGGGATGCAGGGGTTTCCTCTATCACAAGGAAGATGCAAGCCAAGATAGAATTGGCTTTCGAAGAAGGTGAACCCTTCTTCCAACCTCTAGCTATAGTGAGGTCATCCTCTAGCTTGCACTTCAGCGAAGGATGTGGAATCCCAACAGAAGAAGAAGAAGTAGAGGAGGAAGAAGACAAATCCACAACAACCACCACCATTGTATTTAGAATGTTTATGGGCTATGAGAAAGGAGGGATATCCAAGAGGGACATCAAGAGGGGGGCTTCATAGAGGGAGCAATGGAAACTTGCACCCTTTTGGGATGAGCATCATCAAGACCCACCAGAGGAGTTGGAAGCAAGACATAGATGATAGGAACGAAGGCATAAACATCAAAAGAAATAAAAACTATAGTAAAGGATGCAAAGACAAATGCCACTAGCTCCCCCTTCGTCTTTTGCAAGGCAGCATGCTCCACAGTTAGAGCCTTTCACCTGAGATTATGCTCACATGCAAGCTGATTACATCGGCTCCGAGCACTAGAAGACATAACCTGAGAAGATATCGAAGGCTGCTACTCAACTACAAGAGTATCCTTCACAACCATTTTTGGTGGAAGGATGAACTCTTGGGAAGGAGAAGGAGGAGGAAGCACAAGAGAAGTAATCACAAGAGGAGAAACAAACACAGGCTCCTTGGTGGTGAGCCTCTTCCCATTTGCTACCCTAGGGGTAGGTGGAAGAACAATAGGAGGTCATGAAGGTTGAGACATAGGAACAACCCCACGAGAAGACTTCCCCTTGCCATAGACAGTGGGTCGGGGAACCAAGGGTAACACAGGAATCTCAAAAACTTGATGTTTCGTTTTCCACCATATGAGCACCATCACACTTCCCATGTGAGCCATATGAGCGAGAGTGATGCAAAGTAGGGGGGCCTCACTCACAAAAAACTTAACACAACACAACTAGGGTTTCAATACAAATGGTGAAAATGGGCATTCTTGTTTGTTCTTGACAACTTGCTTTTAAAGCCTAAAACATGGGGGCAACAATTTGGGTTTTTTGGTCATAACTTTCATTGTAGGCTTGAAATTAAAAAATATAAGACCTATTTGGAATACCCTTTTGGAGGTTCTTCAACATATCATAAAACTAGGTGGGGTTACTTTGAAATGATAGGGTAAAAAATTGACTGTCCTGTTTGCAACTAGGCCTAAAACATGAAAAGATCAGACCTAGGGCATCACCAAAACACATGCCAAAAAAAAGCTTGAAACCTGAAGTTTTGAGGAATGAAAATATATACAATGATAAGCCATTCCACCAATTTTTAGGATTTTCTATAGTGGGAATGGCAAGAATTGCAATTTACAAGTCCGCTAGGAACCCTGGGTAGGGTTTCTGACCAATTTCACTAAAATGCTAATATATTTTCACAAACTCCATAAAAATTGATTGCACAAAAACCAAAATGAAGTTAAGAGTTCCCTTTACATGCTTCAAACAAATTTTAGATTGTACAGTGCACTAGCAATCCGTACAATTCCCTGTAGCAGCAAAGAACGTTCAAAAAATTGTACTAAATAGGGTTTTCATTGCTCAAAACTTCAAATCTCAACAACCCAACCTTATGGTCGATGATACAAGGAATTTTTAAGGAATTTCCAACCATATTCCAGTCGGTTACAATCAACTTTACAATCAACTTTTCAGGTTACAACTTTTCATCTTCCATGTGACAACAAAAAAAATGCAAAAGTTGCTATGACAACATTTAGACAACTTGACAATATTTTGTAACTACATACTAACTCACCCCCTAATGACTCAAACCAACTCAAACACCTAATAAATGGTCTTATAAGACCTTATTACATGAAATGGACTCAAGTAAAACAAAATTTCAACATTTGACCCCTCTTGGGGCATGAAAGCATGGGTGCCCCTACACCAGGGAGTCGAAGATGTTGCAGCAAGACAAGAAGTAGAAGCAGATGGAATCACAGGCACACAAGGAGAAGGCTCTAGAGCGTGAGCAAGCTTCCCCTTTCCCTTGAGTGGAGTAGAAGAAGCAACTTGTTGTTGCACTATCATAGAGGCTTTTAGGAAATAACATAAGGAGACATTGGATAGCCAACCTTCGTCGTTGAGCCCCCAATCATATATTTAACATAAGCCTTATATAAAAAAATCTCCCATAGCAGGGAAAGGTCCGATTGGGGCAAGCCAAAATTGATCCAGTGAGAAGCCCACACATGACATTTGTGGTTTATAGCCAGTTTCATGTACCACATGCATGGTGTCATCATGGGGGAACTTTAAGCATTTATGGACAACAAAGACAATGTCGTTCATAGAGGCTAGCCAAGGAATGCCTAGCCTGACTTTGAACAGGTCAGACTCTGGGATCACAACAAATGACACATCAACAACCTTGGGTCCTACCAAGACTGATAAAGAAATAACACCCATAGGGGCAATAAAGATTCCATTATGGGTATGGAGAGTGGTCTACGACTCTTTGTGTCTCTACTTATGTAAAATGTTTATAAATAAAGTTTCCTTCATTATCACATTTACCCGACTCATCAAATCATTTAAGACACGAGTTACAACATTGATATTAATCTGGGCAGGAATGTATAACGGGGAAGGATCCTTATTTAGTGGCTTATCATGTGAGGTGAAGTTATATTAGGCATTGTACTCACACTTTTAGAAGGAGGGATACACGTGAACGAGACCACATTCAAGTACTTGGATGGAACTAGCTTAGAAGATGTAGAAGATTATGTTTAGCAGATAGTGACCTACTTAGATTCTATTTTTGAATATCTAAGAGTCCTAACTACGTATCTAAAGGTCATATCTATTGGGTTGCAAAGTTGAATGCTTTGCAACACATTAATCTTCAATGCACCTAGGGCACAAGAGAAAGATTCCTAATACCAAGAAATGAAAACAAGGACTTCACGTCAAGTTCACCAAAAATGTAGAGTAGAGGGATTCATCACCCCCAGGGCTCTAGGTCACGGGAGATTCAAAGGGAACGAATTGCCCTAAACTACCTTAGATTAAATAACAAACTAAAAAGGAAAAGACAAATTGAAAAACAAGGGAAAACAAAACTTTGTTTCCCTTGTGCTAATGACAGGTGTTTTTGGAAATCAAGTGAGCAGACTGCAAGGGTCTCCGACTATGAATCAGATAAATCTCTACCTGAGGATGACTACATGGGAATTGGACTTCAGCGCATCGTGATGGAGTCTCAGGGACACATTGGCATCTTTGATGAATAGAGGGCCAAATGACAGTCATAAATGCACAAAGTCTACTTACGACTCAAATATTGGAGTTTTGTGGTTTAACAATTTAATAGGAAAATGCAAAAATAAGAAGTACAACAAGAAGAATACTTATAAAGCTATTCTAATGATGAAATGGCAAAGAAAGAGAGAGAGAGATCCAACTCACACATGGTCCATTTCTCCAGCTATAGCTCCAAGCAGACGAACCTACACCTACGCACACAAAAACATGAAAAGTGGGGCTATGTTTTGAGGTCTGTCTTAGTCAGACCCTCATTTTGGTGTTCCCACCTCCATGGACAACTAGTATATAATAATATGGAGAAAAATGATAAAGGAGAGAATAGAAACAAGACAATAAGTAGAGATCAATGACAACCTGAATGCTACTCTACAAGATGATAGATGCAAATAAATGGAAAGACACAATGTTACCTTCCTTGCTATAAGTGCTCAAGGATGAAAGAGGAAGAGAACGACACCACCATGCCAGGGAGGTAGAGCTTCATAAACCTACTGTGATGATGGTGTATTGAAGTAAAGAGACACTGTAGAGACCAAGTAGAAAGTTGGTAGCAATAAGATAGAGTGAGAGTGACACAAGAAGTGTTGCAAGAATGAGAGAGATTGAGCTTGAGAATGTAGAAGTGAATAGAGAGTGATAGAATGAAGTTTGAATGGATAAAATGGAAGCAAAGAATCATTTTTCATCAGTCAAGAGTCTGTAGGAGATGTTACCTCTGCAAGCAATTAGGATGCATAGGGTGACCCCACAATACTTGTTTACAATTTTTGGCCAAACTGGACACTGAATTGATTTTTTCTAACTAAATCTTCACTTTCGGGCACCTATAGTGGCTAAACCGTGAGGAATTTGAAGACGATGCAAGCTAGTGATTTGTGACATTTTGTCTGTAGATTCTAAATTATTTTTTTTCAAAATTTTTGGAATTAGATTGTACTTCTTTTTCCATCTCCTTCAAAAACTAGTTTTTTTAAGTAAACACCATTTTTAAGGAGTGATGCTCATCGTATACAACATAACTTTTTTTTCCATGAAGGATAAAATTCTTTTTTTTTTAATTTAGATTTACAACTACGATATCTAGTGCATGGAATTGGTTTCATAACATTTCATTGAATATTTTTCCCTTAATCAAGTTTCGAAGTCAAACCAATTACAATTTAGACATAGGCAGACCATATACAACATAATTTTTTTTGAATGCATCAAAATTCAAAAAAAAAATTGTTGGATCAAGGACATCAATATCTAGTGCACTAATATTTTTCATTTTTTTTAATAATCTACTATTTTTCCACATGCGTAACAAAGAGCTTGATTTTCTGAAAAACCTATGTTTAATCAAACTAAAAAACAAATACATAATAAAACCAAAACATATTAAAATTATATTCATTGATAGCTTGTTCAGGACTACCATCATCTAGTTGGGTTCAGTGAAGTCCCCTCCATTTTCATCCTCAACTCGAGCCGAGGGGTAAAATTCTGGAGATTTTGGTGCCAGAGGGGGAAGGGGGAAGTTTGAGCGAACCCCCTTGGGGTTCGCTCAAACCCGGTTCGAGCGAACCCCTTTCCACAAAGTTTTTTCCTGAAATGAGAACTATGGTGGGACCCAACATTTAATGGGTTCACTCGAAGGGGTTCTAATCTAACCCCTTTGGGTTCGCTCAAACCAAATGTTCGTTTGAACCCCCAAAAACCAATTTTTTTTCCATGGGGGCATTTTTTTCAATTTTCCTTCCTTACTGGAATTGTAAACCAATTTTGTTGGTTTACCCCATAATGTTTCTACGGATTCTAGAGGCATGAATCTATTAGGACGACAGTGTGACATGAAAACGTTCGTGCGACATGCGTATCCCCGACAAAAATTCCTCCACCAACACAAAACGATAGGGACACATGGGAGAATTAGGATGAAGGTGATGGATTTTCACATCATCAGACTTGTAAGGCTAAGGTAAGGGTAAATTAATGGGAAATTTTCCTAGGTGCAAATTTATGCCATTACACCAAGTTTATTTGACCCTTAAGTCAAATAATATTAAGTCAAAGTGGTTACTTTAGACCCATGTCCACCACACGTCTCCACCACTCCAATGAATTATAGCTATAATACCATCAAATATATGCCACAATTGTTTATATCTATTCTATGACCACATTCCATAGGTTCCTCTCACTAGAACATTATAGATGACACACACACTAGATATAGTTCTTCATGGCTCTAAAGGGACATAGTCAAGTTCCTAATCACATATGTCTGCTCCTTCTTAGCTACCAATTTAGTATCTCTTAAAGACATTAGGTAGATGGTGTAATTATTTTGACACCCATCCCTTCCAATCTTCTCATTATTTATTATTTTTGTAAGTTCTCCTTGGATCCCTTTGAATCCCATTGCATGTGGATTGAACTCATGGTCTTATAAATATTGGGTTAGTTCCTTTGTAAATATATATTGGCTCTTGATTGATACAAGTACTACTTTTGGTTTTTTTGTTATCTCAGCTTAAATAGTGTCCCTTTGTTTAATTTTATGAATATGTTTGTATTTATTTTCTTGTGCCCCCTAGATGAAAGTGAATTATAGATATATTTAAAATTAATTGACCTTTAGTATAAATTGAGAGATTTTTATAGATGGGTAATTTTACATAAAGTAAGTTGATGTAGTTTTACCACAAATATTTACTTATTCATGAATAAGGATTGATTGAGTTCATAAGATAGAGATAATTAATTACTAGCCTTTACAACATTACCCCATTTTTATTTTATTTCTCTATCCTTATTTCTTCCTCACTCTATATCCTTTTGACATTTATCCTCCTCGTCTTCCTTTTCCTTTTCTATTGCTAGCTTAGGGTAGATTAGTCATTATATTAGATTTTGTAATACTCTTTTAGATTAGAGTAGATTACTATTGATGTTTTTAGTATAATAGAAGAGGAAGTTGGCCTTCTCTAGAGATTCTTGCATAGATTTGTTGAAAACTATATACACATGGGTTTCCATTCATTTGGAACTTCTTGGGACTAGAAAATCTATGGATGCAAACATATTTCTTTTCTAGATCTAGTTTGTGGTGGCTAGGGATTAGGATCACATGCCCGAAAGAATTGTATAACCATGCTTATCTATGAGCATTTGGGCTTTTGATCTATCTCCTTCTCATGAGAGCTTTCCCCCCATGTTCATGGTAGAAATTCCACTACCAATAAATTTTGTACCATGTTTGATGAGACTAAACTTAGTCCTCCCATTATTATTAATATCTAATTTAGTATGTATATAACTCCATACATTTTAATTGACTACTCTTTTTTCTTTTTATGAAGAGTATGGGAGAGGGACCTATAGTGGGTCACCCTAACTTCCCCCCTCCACCTAGCACGCCACATCATTCGAATAAATTATTTTTTGACTTTTCCACGTAGATGGTGACGTGGCTAACTTAAATATTTTGTTTGAACAAGGTGAACATCGATTTGTCACATGGATGATACGTTTATTTGGCAGGGTCAAAATTTTGGCCATTTTTTACTGCCGACCAAAGACCGGACACACCATACATCGGTGGCAGGAAATGGCATCGTAAGTTGTGCTCGTGATGTCGTGTGGCATCTTAGCAACTTGCCACTTTTAATTACACACTCTCGCATTAAAGAGAAATCCAGTCACATTTGAGATGAAGTTCAGACTCATTAACTCCTACTCCTTCCTTGTTTTGTTGGTTATCGTGCCTTGGATTTTTGTAGCTATAGAGTGTTCAATGCTCTCATCCTTCACACTCAACAAACCCTTTGACACCCTTACCAATCTGCTCTCCACATTTGCTCATTACAGATGGCACCCATATTGTTTCACCCTGGCGCTGGCTTCACTCATTTCTCCTTTGAACCTAGTAAGGATTCCTTATCCTGCTAAGGCAATGACCTCTCTAGCTTGAGAAAAAGAGGATTTATTTGTTTTTTTTGCGTTTGCAAAGCTTTTTGTGCTTGGTTTTGTAACAACATTAACAACATTAACAGTTCTGAAATATTGTTTTGTTGTTTGGTTATTCATTATTCATTTGGTTTAGTGGTTCTTAAAGTTGTGAAAAGACTTTGTTTTCATATTCTACACGGGATTAATGTCATGGGCATTAAAAAAAGGTTCCAGACAGCCCACCATGGCTACTAAAATGCTGATACATTACAGTAAAATTTTATTCTAGACAACTCACCATGGCGTTGATGGATGTTTACATACAATGTGGGCTGACATGCATATGGCTACTAAAATGTTGTCCGTTTAGGCAAAATGATCTTGGTGATATGGTGGGTTAAAGATAAAGTTGTATGTCGACATTAATCAGTATACATTGTAGATGTCCTCATCATTTAAGAAATAAAATACCCATTAAAGAGACCTATCACCACATTTTAATAGCAAGTTAATATTATAATAACATGTCATACAATGGTATAGCAATTGTTTTTGAAATATTATAAAGATTAACTTTATCTTTCCACCAATTAATGTGGGCAGGGCATCATTTCTTTGTGTAATCATCAATCCATGTGCACGACTTAGGTAGCTATCTGGAACCTTTTTTTAATGTCCATGCCATTGGCTTCCCCTTTCATTTTTCAACGCTTCTCCCCATTATTGTCCTCATCATAGTCAAGAGTGCATAGTGGGAAGGGTTCCATAATTTATTATAAGAGTTACCCATCTCTTGCAAATCCCTCCCCCCCACCTCTTCTTTTTGTCTTGCCTTATACATTGTTTAGAGTTCAGTATAACAGAGTCTTTCAGCCCATTCAACGAATGGGTGAGGAGGAAGGTTGTGATGCAGGGCTTGCTCTAAGATTGAGTATTGGTTTAGGGAGACATTATGATAAGCCTCTATGGAGCAGCTATGGAGCGTTCCAACGCGCTTTGGTCAATGGGTTGTTTTTTATTTTTTTATCCTGTCACTCCAACGCGCTTTGGTGACAAAGATTAAAGTAGTGAGTGTTTCAAATCTGTCCAAGTGCGTATACAATAGCCTCTATGGAGCAACTAGTAGATTATCCCTTTGATTCATTTTTAGGGGGAGAACCAAAATTTATTTGTGCCATACCCCAAAACAAAAATGAATCAAATGGAGAATCAAAATCTATAGTCAGTAGATTTTCCCATAAGTTCATTTTTGTTTTGACCCAAAAAGTAGATTTTGTTCTTCATTTGTTGTTGGAGTTTCCAACAAAAGAAGATTTTGATTCTCCATTTGGTTCATTTTTGTTTTGGGGTCTCCCCACAAGTAGACTTTAGGTCTCCTAAAAAGTGAATCAATTAAAAATTCTACTGGCTTCGGGGTTGAGAGAAACCAAGATCTACTTTTTGTTAGTGTCGTGAAGAAATGATAAATTCAAGGGTAGGTGTTGGGTGATGTTCACTTTACTACAACTACAACATATAATGTCTTGTCATTTTGATACTCCGTTCTAGAAGACATTGTCTCCACATATTGATTTCCATTTGTTGCAATGGCATGGGTTGACTCCACATTATTATTTTCTGAACCAGCAAATAATGAATGAATGTTGTCACATAAAATGTTTATAAACATCCTTTGTTAGAAAAACACTGGCAAATAAAGACTGCCAAAAACCTTATAGATTAAATATCTTTCAGGTCAGAAAAAATACACAAACTCCCAAATTGAAACAAACAACAAATCAAAAAATCCATTAAAAGATTTGTACAAGAATTAAAAGATTTGTACAAATCAAAAATTATATCAAACCAATTTGATGACAAGAATTATGTTGAAAGATATTCATCACTGACATTGTAAACTAGAAGAATACCCATGGCTCCTCAATAGTATGCTACACAGTTAGGCAAGAGATGTACCACAAACTAAATCCTCTTAGAAAATGAAAGAGCTACTTGCATCTGTATATATTCAGACAAATTAATTTTATCATCAAACATAAAACACTAAAGTTTTCCTTCCATGATTTTTTGGATTATTTCATGATTATCCTACATCAAAAAGTACCATTTTATAAATTTATAAACAAGTGTTTGGTGCACAAGATTTTATTAATGATAGTTGATGATACACTTAAGTTGCTGAAATTATTATTCAAGTTTGTGCTAAATTTGTTTCTTGTGTTCATTATCACTTTGTTTTAAATTTCATGAATTAGTGTCAAGGTTTGTATTGGTGTTATTATTCATCTAGGTTGTAGCTTTGCATGTAGGTCAGGTTTTTTAATTAATGAATTCTTTTGTTATCTCTTCTATAAAGTAGTTTATTTCTCAAATTTTCATCTAACATGACTTGCCAGTTTTTGCTATAAGCCAATAGTATAAGTGACTGTTCTGTTTTGGCTTAGTTGTTGATTCATGCAATTTAGTGTCATAAATGTCTAAAATCTCATATGTGAGAAAAGGTCTCATTAGTTCATTTCCATCTTAGTAAAGGTAAAGGTATCTTACTTATTTCATATGCATAGGTTTTGTTATTTGGTTTCAATAGTGATTCTAGAACTATTTTATGTATACAATTCTAGTTGAATGTTTGGTTGTAGTTGTGAACCAAGTATTTCCTGTTTCCGTTGTAACTTACAACAGTTCAATATACTATTGTTATTGTCTATATTTTAAACACACAATCTAAAATAAATTCATAATTAAAAATAACAATGAAAAAAAAAATTAGACCTACACAATACTTTCATGAAAAAATTTTAATAAGATTTAGTTGTTTGTCTTAAGTGTTGTTCCCTTTTTCTATTGTTTCTTTTTGTAGGGGATATTTTTCTGAATTGATCCTTTGCCTATAGATGCTTCTAGTTAATTTGGAGTTGGCCAATGTTCATAGCTATCTTGATATTATTTCAATGTTGTTTGGTCTATTTATTTTCCCATCTTTTGCTTATTGTAGATGGCACCCATACTAGTTCACCTTGGCGTTGATAAGACACCGTGCATCTACTGGCTTTTCTCATTTTTCCTTTGAACCTGGTAAGGATTCCTTATCCTGCTAAGGCAATGACCTTTCTAGCTCGAAAACAAAGAGGATTTATTTAGTTTTATTGTGTTTGCAAAGCTTTATGTGCTCGTACATTTAACGTTTTTTGGTTTTCTGTCTGCTTGTCTTTTGAAGCTTTGGTTTTCAAAAGGGTTTTGGGTTCACATGGGTTTTCAGCTGTTTAATTTTGTGTCACTTGTGGCTTCACTCGATTATCCTTCAACCCTGGTAAGGATATCTTATCTTGCTAAGGAAGCAAGGGCAACCTTGCAATCTTTTAACTCAATCTTTTAACCTTTCTCATCAATACCTTCCTTTTTTTCATTATAGATTAGTGTTGGAAATCATTCCCCCACTATCTTAATCATGTCTTCAGGGCTTGAAAACCCTTGCTAACCCATTAAAACTAGCTAACCCTGGCCCCTAATACTGATATTTGGAATTTTGCGTTTAATCCTTTGGCTTTTCTTTCATTTGGAATCAAAACTAGGATTTAATTCAAAGATTCTGAGTGAGAGCTCATATGTCCACATTCAATAAAATAAATTGGTTTGCTTTTTATTTGTATCGTGTAATTTTACTAATAAGTTGGTAGTACTTTGTTTCCATGCATTTGTACGAACTATAAAATTATCTGACAGATAAAAAAATTATAGATTTTAATAATATAAAATTAATGACTTTTTAATTAAGGATAAAGAGGGTTTTGAAAGCTCAACCTAGGAAATATACATGAATGATGCCTAAAATACAATGAATGAATACACAACAGCATGGAATAATCAGCCTAAGAGCTAAAAATAGTATTCAAAATACATAGCAACCCATGCACCAACTCCTAAAAGGACACGAAGACACCTAAGAACAAATGACTCAAGGTGGAAGCCAAATCACTCTGAAAGCTCTAAAATCTACAAAACATAATATTCATTAATATATCAAACTATAATATTTATATTTCAGAACTGTTTGAAACTAGAGATGTAACAACATTAACAAAACAATATTTTAGAAGATCTCTTTTTTAGCATCTCCATTTCTTTTTACCTAGGACTTACCCTAGCCTCTTTCAAATATAATAGGACTTTTAATCGCACACTTTCGCATTAAAGAGAAGTCCAGTCACATTTAAGATGAAGTTCAGACTCATTAACTCCTACTCCTTCCTTGTTTTGCTGGTTATCGTGCCTTGGCTTTTTGCAGCTATGGAGCATTCAATGCTCTACTCTTTCACACTCAACAAACCCTTTGACACCATTAAGAGGTTTTAAAGAAGGCTTACCTTCAATAACTATCGTGTGGCATCCAAGCAACTCGCCACCTTTTAATCGCACACTTCCGCATTAAAGAGAAGTCCAGTCGCATTTAAGATGAAGTTCAAACTCATTAACTCCTACTCCTCCCTTGTTTTGCTGGTTATCGTGCCTTGGATTTTTGTAGCTATGGAGCGTTCAATTCTCTCCTCCTTCACACTCAAAAAAACCCTTTGACACCATTAAGAGGTTTTAAAGAAGGCTTATAAACATCTAAACATCTCATGTCACCAATGCCTCCTACACAAATTTAAAAACACAGACTTCAAAACATTTGATACAGAAGCAATACTACAAAACTCATATGCATCTGTAGGCTTTGGTAGTGGCAGAGACAATTCCTAAATAGTGTCAAAATATTTATACCATATTTTCTTTGTACTAAGGCATCATTCAGCAGTCATTGTCCACATACATGATGACCCACTTAGATATCTTCACTGGAGCCATAAGTCTTTGTCCACAAAAGTGGAATTGTCTACCGTCTCTATGATGGGAAAAACCCAACTCAAATCTATCCCCTTAAAAGCACAGTCTATCTCTTCCTACCTTACATCCAAGTAGCCTCGTACTTTTTCCAACACTAATCTATAATGGAAAAAAGGAAGGAATTGATGAGAACGGTACCCATATTGGCTTCCCAAAACTAAAATAAGAAAGAGCAAGCCAAGAGTACAAGCATTGCAGTAATAAACCTGAGTTGTATAGTGGTGGGCAACTTGAGTTAAAAGACTGCGAGGTTTCCCTTGCTTCAAAGACATCAACTAGAAAACAAGGAGTGTTGCCTCATGTCTATTGATTGTTATTTTTGGTTTGCAATGGTTTTCTTCCATCTTTTGCTGTCTGTGGTCATTAATGGAAGGTTGTTTTGTTTCTTTGTGGTGGAATGCCTAGTTCAGTGCTTAAGCTCTTTGTTTCTTTAACTTTATACTGCAGAGATTCAAAAGATTCCAAATGGAAAAACTGGTGTTCAATGGTGTTTGTTGTAACACTTTTTCTACTTTATGAGTAGTGTTTATCAACACAACTTATTGGCCGTTTTCTGTGTTTTCTAACACATTTATTGCTTTTGGAAATTGAAAAATCCTATTTGAGCATCACTGTGACTCTTTAATTTAAGTTACAAATTTAAGTTTACAGTTTCTAATTGTAGAAAATGGAATGACCAATGTTTTAATGTGCTACAAATTATTTTTGCAAGTGCATTTTAATTTTATAATTGATATCATATTGATACCTTTTAAAGCATGTTTACTTGAGACCTCCAACTAGTGCACCACATTATCTAAAATAAATAAAATTTTCATCTGCTTCTTGGGGTTATTGTTTATCCATGGGTATTCAATTATTCTATATTCGATAATGTGGACACCCTAAATATTTTGTTATGTTGTATACACAAACAAACAAATATATGTATGTATGTATGTATATATATACACACATATACATATGCATATGCATACATACATATACATATATGTGTATATGTATATGTATATGTATATGTATATGTATATGTATGTATGTATATGTATATGTATATGTATATATATGTATGTATGTATATGTATATGTATATCTATGTATATGTATATGTATGTATATGTATGTGTATGTGTGTGTGTAAACACATGAAACCAAAAGATCATTTCCTAAGCAAGATAGGATATCCTTACCAGGGTCGAAGGATAAACGAGCATAGCCATTGCAAACAATAAACATATAACAATAACCCCATTTCAATACCGGAGCCACATGATTACAACCAGACAAAAAACAAAAAGAACCTTCCATTTATGAGCATATTAAACTCTCTACATATGCATATGCATATGTATGGATATATGCATATGCATATGTATGTTAATACATCTGCATATGTATGTATATATATATATATGTATATGCATATGCATATGTATGTTAATACATCTACATATGTATGGATATATGCATATGCATACGTATGTTTATATATGCATGTGTATGTATGTTTATATATGCATGTGTATGTATGTTTATATATGCATGTGTATATATGTATGTATGTTTATATCTGCATATGTGTGGATATATGCATATGCATATGTATGTTTATATATGCATGTGTATGTATGTTTATATATGCATGTGTATGCATGTTTATATATGCATGTGTATGTATGTTTATATATGCATGTGTATGTATGTTTATATCTACATATGCATGTGTATGTATATATTACATTTGAATGTATATATATATATGCCATATGTATATATATCTCCATTATGGGTGCCATCTGCAACTACCAAATGCAAAGAGAAAATTGGTAATGGTGTCAAAGGGTTTGTTGAGTGTGAAGGAGGAGAGCATTGAACGCTCCATAGCTGCGAAAAGCCAAGGCATGATAACCAACAAAACAAGGAAGGAGTAGGACTTAATGAGTTTGAACTTCATCTTAAATGTGATTGGACTTCTCTTTAATGCGAAAGTGTGTGATTAAAAGGTGGCAAGTTGCTCGGATGCCACATGGCATCACGAGCACAACTCATGATGCCATTTCTTGCCACCGATGTATGGTGTGTCTGGTCTTCGTTCGACAGTAAAAAATGGCCAAAAATTTGACCCCGCAAAAGAAATGTGTCGTCCACATGGCAAATCAATCTCCAACATGTTCAAACGAAATATTTAAGTTATCCACCTCATTGCACACATGTTTGAGTATAAATGCATATGACTGAAATGAAGACATGCCATCTATAACAACGAAGAATGTGAAGCCCATGTTGACCTTGATAGTTAGGTTGCACCACATTAATCAAAGACATAATAAAAATACATGGACAACTAATTTATAATTTCCATAAACAAGGAATGAGCCAACTAGAGACCTGCATTTAATTTCACATATTCCACATAACATTGAATTTTTTGATCACCTCTAAGGAAGTTGCAATTATTTCCTACAAAACCATGATGTATTAAACTTTCTATGTGTATAAACCATGTCAGTTGCAATTATGTTTTGCAAATCCTTGTAAATCATTTTTGTATGCCCCCTAATACAAAATGCAAAAAAATGCCTCCCTGGCTGCAATTTGAAACTTGTTTGTGTAGAATGATTGGTTGCTACCAATCTCATTCAAACCATACTAGAAAACTTATTGGATTCGAAGTGGTAGAGGTTTTTGTTGCCTGGATGCTTGACAACTTACTCCTAATCATGTTCTCTTTCCTTGCTGGTGGACTTAGAGTGTTGTTCAAATGGGATGGCCTTAGGCCTAGATTTTGTGTACTACTCATAATGGATGGGGTTACAGTTGGAAATTGAGTACTGGTCACAATGGGTGGGGTTATACTTAAAGGAAATTGAGTGGTGGTCACAACTGTATGATAGTTAGGGATGTGAATGTTGACCATCTCCCTAAACAAGGCATGATTTTTGGGTAAAGGGTTTAAGGGGTTGCTTAAACCCCTTTGTCTCTGTAGATCCAACCTTTCCATTTCAAGTGCTTCTTCCTTTTTATCTTGCTCCTTTTGAATCCTATCTTCCTCCTTTTTGAGCTCTTTTTCCTTTTTTTGTTGTTCCTTTACTTGCCGTGCAATCTCTCTATCTAGTTTGGCTTGATCCTTCCGCTCCTTTGCAAGAACACGTGCTGCCTTTCTTTCCTGAATTTGCTCCCTCTTTCACAATTTTAACTCCTAAATTTCCTTCTTCCTTTGCTCTTGTTCCATTAACAAGTTCATGTATTCATTTGTTGTTAATAATTGGGACTGTCAGCTCAACCAAATTCCTCTATCCTCTGTTGTTCCAGGTTTTTCCTTCACAATGTGAATTGGCAATTTGAGAAATTTGTTGATACGTGAATCTACTTGGGAAACCAAGGATTGGTTGGAATCTCCATGAATGTTGTGTTAATTCTTGGTATCCTGACTCAAATCTGCAATATCTTGGGTATCACCTTCTCCACACTTGGCATAGTAATGTACCATTTCATCCACATTCAACGTGGGTGGTGGAGAGGGCAAAGAGAATGTGTTGCCTCCTTCCTATGGATGCAAGTCATATCCTAAATTCATGGCTCCTCCACCAACCATTATGGTTGGCTTGGGGGAGAGGGAAGGCTAAGTCCATCCATGTTAGTCTCTTGCTGACTTTTAGCAATGTCATCAACTAGTTGACCCCCCACTGTAGGTTCACCTAAATCATGTAAAGTTCTTTCCTCTCCCATTGTTTCTAATGTTGTAGGATTTAAATTAGTATTGGCAAGCCCTGACAACAATGTGTTGGAAACTTCCACATTTGACACATTGATCCTGGAAAGACTAAGGATGTTTTGTGCTATAGAAGCATCATCATGCATGCTGAATTGAAAAGTTTCATTGGGGTGCATGTCCTCCATTAGAGCATCTGGATTGAGGGGCCATATACCTATCGTTTTAAAACCAACAGTGATGTTTGAAACTGTCAGTGATTTTTGAAAAGACTTGCTGCCCAATTCTGCTAATTCTGCTCTTTTTATTTCTATGTTAGGATATTTGGCCAGCCACATTGCTCTTTTTGATTTGAAATATGACTTGAATGCTGAAAAAAAACTAACATCCAATGGCTACAATTTGTGTGATGTGTGCGCTGTTAGTGTGAGCAAATTGATCCCCAAAGACTTGACTTCTTGGATGGTTGTTACGACTATGTGGCTGCCATGGCCATCAAATATGAGCAAGTGCCTATTTGTCGGTGATACTCCACTCAGAACTAATCGTGCAAAATGATGCAGCCAATTCATAAACAACTCTTTCGTCATCCAAGCGTGGGGTTGGGTAGCCATGCACGCACCTAGTTTGTAGCCAGCAATGTAGTTTTTTAGCTACTTTTTACCTTTGAAAAGATAGAAGCCTGGTATGCTCTGTCCAACAGCATTAACACAACATAAAATTGTTATCCATTCCCTGCTCTTTGGAATAATGTATGAGACACTTCTGTTGCCTCTTATGGCCAAAACTCGCATGGATCCATTTCTCCCAGCTTGAATTCCAGTTTCGTCACAATTCCAAATTTTATGTGGTCTGTATGGGTTGGCTTGATATGCTTTGGACAATGTGTCATAGAATGCGGCAACTACAACAGGCCTAAGGTTTAGAGCTCTATCTCTATCCAGTCCTTCTGCTATCCTCAATGTCAATTCAGGATGATGCCTTTTAAACCCACTCCACCAGGACTTCCCAAGCATCCCATTCTTAAAAGGGTTTGGTCATGTTTGGCATATTTGCGCGACTTCTGCTTTGAGATTAATAATCTCCAGCCCATGGCCCACTGCTGCCATTTCTTTACACCATTCCACAATCAAACCCTCTTCAGTTGCTATCAATACTTCGGGAGGACCTTTTTTTGATGATGTTGTTAAACCGCCTAACCAGTTGTTGAGTGTTGTCATAGGGATTCCCCACTTTTTGGCTACACTCCCTATCAACATTCTATTATCCTCCACATCTTTCAATGTTGAATCCATATCCTCTTTCGTCCACTCCCGTTGAACTGAAACTTTCTTGCTTCTAGTAGTTGCATTTACTTGAATAACTGGCATAGTTGGTTGAGGAATGCTCTCATTAGCAACTTGACTGTCTTCATCCAGCAGGAAATGAACTCTTTTTTCAGGAGGCATGGTTTGTCTTTAGTCTCTTGTTTCCACGGTGGGTCCGCATTTGGGCTTTGTTTTTCATCTGCACATGTCAACAAACACCTTTGGACATCAATTTTGTAATTTGGAATCTTTTGAATCTCTTCAATACAAAGTTAAAGAAACGAAGAGCCTAAAGCATTGAAATGGGCATCCCACTTGCTTGTGTTGATTAGTAGAGAGGCCTGCAGGGTGGTGCAACCTAACTATCAAGAACTACTTGGGCTTGTACATGACATGTAGAACAAATATGAATACTCGGGCATGCGTGGAGTGAGGTTGACAGTTTAAATCTGTAAAGCAAGATAAAAACACAAACCAACAATCAACTATACTAATATTAATCACAAACATTACAACATGTCGTATTCCAATTTCTTCATCTTTGTAATTGCAGTTTGTAATTTGAATTTGTAAGTTCAGTTGGCGAGTTCATAGTGATGCTCTGAACAAAAGATGTGTGATGTTATATGTTTTTTTTTATTGTTTCACATTCTGATTTATGATGTTCTATGTTTGATTTGATAGTTTCACATTATTATTTATGATGTTATATGTTTGATTTGATGTTAGTATGATTTTAGTATGCAACCAATGAATAATGTTACCTAGAATCAAGAGAACAAAAATAATAATATCAGATTGTTTTTGTATATGTTTACAGATTATTAAATAGCAAAAGAAAGCATATATTAGATGGAAAAGTTAGGGGCCCACTGTCCAGAATAATAATTTATCACATACTTAAGCAAGAATATTCATCAAAATTGGTGGGATCTCCACCAAGTTCTTATTTCAGTTCAAATCCAGAACTTTGAATTAGTCAACCTAGTACAGATTCAACCTTGCCTGTATAGAAGGAAACATAATTTATAATCAATGAAAAGTTGTCTACTTGAAATGATTTCATGTTAATATCTTCTTTCATATCATTTGATTTCTAATTCTTCTTGAAGATGTGAATTTTCATATGTATTTTTTATTTCATCGATTTATGAATTTTTTTCATATCATTTGAGCATATTGTGTAAGATTTGCATATAAAGGGCAGGTGAATACTAAGGTACAATCTTGCTTTAATTTAGGCACAACTTTGATACTTATAAGCATCTTCAAACCAAAATTTAAAAACCACGTAGTTGGAGGATATAGAGCCAAATTTACTACAAGCATAGTCACCGACTCACCCCCAATCTAGTGTTCGTGCTGAGAAAAGGGAAAATATTTTCTCAAGCTAAAAAGCAATCATCAACTTTTGTTAATTCAATTAATGACAGTATTTCAAGTAACATTCACTAATGACAGTATTAATGCAAGTTAAGGGAGGGACATCTGGTAAGGCCTTCAACTTCTTCACTAGATTTTCCAAATGTGCGGGGCATTTCTCTACCAAGGATTTGGAGAACTCATCAATTTGGTGGATGCACCCATGCTCTAGAGGTAGGTCGTCTGAAATGGTTTCAAATTTGAAATCCACACCAGAATGGGCGGATCCAGATTTCACCATTATGTCATGTATGTATTCAGTATTAACAAAAGTAATACAATAACCCCCAATCCTAAGAGGCATAAGGATTTAACAAAGGAACTAACCATATTATAGTGAACAGTCAAATGTCAATGAGGTTTTGGCTCTCAATACATATATGGTAACTTGAAATTGAAACTGGACTCAAACCTAGAGTTGTAAGAGTTTAAAATTTTTAATATTAGAAGAATGTTAAAATCTAAAGTGAATAAAAATTCTGTAAGAATTTAAAGAGGAGGAATCATGTATGATTTCATATAATCATCAAATATAGTGTGAAATGGAGCTTCATAAAATATTTTGTAGGAAAGCGAATAAATGTATACCCCAGAGGCTCGTTTCTTTCAGAAAATGCAACAAAAAGGGTACAAATAAACTTTGATACAAAGTTGTGACAACAAAATACAGGGAAAGCAAGGCTTTGATACTTTTTGCCGCTTTGCTTCTACCTTCACAACAAGCTGGAAAGTATAGTCTAAGGATGCATTGAGGATGCTTTGCAAATTTATCACTATGATCAAAGCTAAACAATTATGTAAGAATAACTCTAAATTCGACAATATTTAAAATAATCATGACTAGAAACAAAAATTAGTGCCGTCAAATAAAATTTATTAAAGTTCACAGTGAAATTCTGAACTAAACAATATTTAAGTATAATTATGATTACAAATAGAAATAAATACCTTCCAATAAACTAAAATTTTCATATCTTTCTTTAAAATATTTAATGAATAAAAAAACTAAATGATTTTCAAGAATAATTCTGAACTAAACAATATTTAAGAAGCACTGTCAAATAAACTTCCTTAAAGCTCAAACGGTGAAATTTCCATGTCCGCGTAGAAAATACTTGACAAAATGAGTGGTGGAGGTTTTGTGGAATTGTTTACTATAAATCTATTGTGGCAGAGAAAATCTACGTGCCTTAAACTGTTGATGGTGTGGAATTAATGGAGAGTTGATTGATTTTAATTTGCGCTGTTTGTGCTAGATTTTAATAAATTGTAAATTGTTGTCCTCTTGTTTTGACAGCTAGTTTGGTGAGCCTTACACGGTTATTTGTGACTTTTTTGCAGGTATTAAGGAAAAGGCCCCAATAGATGGGCATTTATCACTATTTTGAGTGCACTTGGGCACTATTACATTTTATTTGAGACTCCAATTTTTTATTATATGCACTTTTTTTGGATGAATCTCTATGTTGGATGGGATATGTTGTAATGAAAAAATATTTAAAACTGTTTATTATAATTCAACTTGGAACTTAAATTAGGTTGATGGCTAGATGTTTACTTATTAATATAAATGCTTTAATGTGACATTTTGGGTTATGTTGCATCCACTTGCGTACAAGTTTAAAATAATGTAAGTTGCATTTGTGTTTTAAAATTCTTGTTAATCATTTGTGTATGCAACCTAATATTAATAAAAAAATACTAAAAAGTAAACAAATATGATGGGAACATTGATTGGTCCACATATGTCCTATTTTTGGAAAAAAATAAATATTTAAAAGATCTCTAAGTTAAAATGTAATGGTCCCAGTTTGGTCAACTCCTATACCTAGTATAGGAGCCCGATCCACTATGGGTCCCTCTCCCCTAGAAGAGATTAAGCTTACACTCATCTAGTGACTATTTCTTGGTTTTCTCATAGATCATGTGTAATTGTATGAGACAAATATTTATTACATATCAAGTGTGAGAAATATTTCTTGGTAGCTTATTACTTGAACAACTTCTCCCTAGAGGAAAATCATTAGACAATAACCTCCTCTAAATCCACATTCCTTAGTTTCTTGACTATCAATAATAGCATTTCAAAAGAATGAAACTTTTGTCAACTAGGACATTAGAATCCCTCTTAATATTGTAATTTGGAATGTGCCACCTTGTATTGTCCTGAATGTCATTCTCCTATTTAATAGGGAAATTTTGATCACCTTTATGGTGTATTCAAATATCTCTCTAATTTGTGTACATTGTATCTTACCACTAATGAGGATATGAAAATAAAGCTAATTTCTACCTCTTTTAGAGATGGTTCTGAAGAATATTTTCATACCCTTCTTCCTAGAAGTACTCAAAATTATGATGCTTTGGGGACATTGAACACTTCAATGAAAGAGGATATTCTATATCCATCTTGTATCAAATTTAGAACATCAAACATGCTTAAATAAATGCTCTCTTCAACTTCAAATTGTACCTCTAAAAGATTTAGGAAAGTTCCTATGAGGATCAAACTGCAAGAAGTTTTTTTTTTTTATTCTTTTATCTTAGATATTTTAATCTAGATCTAGCTTTAATGATTCAAACTCCAAGCACAAAAGATATCACTATAGATTTTAATCTCAACTTGTAAGCTGAAAATAGTTTGATTAAGGTAGGAAAGATTGCCCCTCAACATGTTGTTCTAATTTATCTAGATATTCCCTCTCCCTTTCTACTCTAACCATATATTAGTCCAACACAAGTATAATACCCACCTCTTAACCTAATCCCTATTTATTTTACTCTTGTGAAAGAGACATTCTCTTCTTCTAGCTTGGATAATGCAAAGTTCAAAAGATCTTTGATGGAGATGATGTGAAGTATAGCTTACAATTTGTCTATATTATTAAAAACATCAAGGTGAACAACCACGTCGACACTAAATAGATCGTTCCATTTGTCAGTATGTACATGCATCAAGACATTTCCTCAAATGGACCAACAAAAATAGATGAGAAATTTCATATGTATGCAAATTTCACCATTGTCATATTGCACTACATTTTTTTTGTTATTGGAAAAAATGTTGGTATATGGCAATCGATCATGTTGGCGTTAGCATTTTGGTGACTTTGGTAGCTACGTTTTCCCCTTAAATTAATTTATGAGGGAGTGTAATTAAATAAAGGAATTTGTTATTATTTTCGATTGTAAAAACTATTTGTAACTACCAAAAATGGGATTATTCTTGGCTACAAATGTGAAAGGTGAAGAGTCAAAGGTGTGGATGCTACATAGGAATGTGAAGGAACACATAATAGAAGGTGTTGCATAGATTGTGAATAGAATGTGTATAAGCATGTAGCAACATGTTATGTTGTGTGGATTTGAATGTAAAAAGAAGAGTTTTGTAACTATGTAATTGTTGGATAGTAAAACCATAGTAGACAACTATTTTTTGTGGATGTAGTGCACATTGGGTGAATCACATTAAATCTCCGTGTTCTATGTAATCAATTTTTATTTCTGTTATATGCATTATAATTGCTGTTATTTAATTGCTCTGGACATGCCTGCAAATCCTAACTAATGAAACATTTAATTTAAACAATAATTTCACTAAATTTATTTTTGGTAAATACATTTTTTACTATTGATCAAATTTAATGAAACCTTAATTAAATGAAGCCATAACCATACAACCAACCCCATACAACCTCATCCCCATTCCCTAGGGAATTTAAGATACTACCTTAGTGCCTAAACATTCTTGATTGATCCACTCTCTTTGAAATATCAAAGTTTATGTATTATAAAAGAAAATAAACTTTCCTTAGGGTTAACCTAGGTGAATTAGATAAATGCAATCAATTAAACATAATCAACTTAGATCAACTAAATATAGTAGGGTATTAATAATCTAATAATTTGCAATAATTATTTTAAGAAAGTAATAAATGAGAAGTAATGACTAAAGAATGTATGTAATTTGTAGTGACAAAAAATTTGTAATGCCTTATAATCTAAAACAACTGATGATAGTCTAGTATTTGTTTTAGAATCAAAACATTTTGTTGGCTCTAAGTAGAAACAAGTCTAGGGATCAAGGGTAATAATGCAATTATGGATATGTCTTGTGCTTATGAGATTGTATTGCAAAATCTACATACTTCTTTTCTTCAGTTTGATAAATAAACCCTATGTCTTCTACTTCTTTTGATATTTGCAGATTGATGATAATTATAAATACATTGGTGGGGTTGTCATTATGTTATAAGGTGTCATGTTCTCTAGTTCAACTCACCAAAAATGTGTACAAATGATTGAAAACAACATTTTTTAGCCATGCAAATGCTTCTAGGATGATTGTAGATCTAGATTATTCTTAGTGCACTAATTGAAGCATGTAAAATGAATGATAATCAAATAATACTTGATGTCTCGTGGATGCGATCAAATGATTATAATGAATGCATTGAATATCTTTATATAAAAGGATACAACAACACATTGTGTAAATTTTGCAGTTGATTAGCCTAAAATGGGAAGGATAAAGATGTGAGTTGGACAAGTTTAAATATATATTTTTGAATTTGAGAACAAAAAGTCTATGAATTTGTCTTGTAACATAAAATAAGCCAAATCAAAATTGATTTTATATATAACAAATAAACGAGTAACGTGAATATATAAAATTATATTCAGATATGAATAAAAATAAAATAAAAAATAAATAAAAATGTATAATAGATATATAAGTGATATAAGTTAAGGTCCAAACAAAATAATACCATTTCTCAATAAATGGGAAATGGCGAAGCCCTACAACCCCACAACCAAAAAAGAAGAAATATAATATTTTTGAAAAGAAATTGAGGAGACCAAAACCATAACGTGTTAGGTACCTACAAACGGAGATAGAGCATACTGTGTTACAGGCGGAGATAGAACATTTAATTTAAATTTAGGTTTTTGTTTGCTATTCTTTTGGCTAAGTTTCTTGACATTTGACAGAGCAAACCAAAAATCCGTCGACTCACGAAGCCTGTACGCTCACAGAGAGTTGTAAGAGAGAAGAGAGGAGGGAGCCATGTCAATGAATGAACAGACTAACAGGCTTTACAGAATCCGGCGCACTGTTTTGCAAATGCTTAGTGACAGGGGTTATCTCGTGGCTGAATTGGAAATCAACATGTCCAAAGAACAGTTTCTTGATAAGTTTGGGGAAGATCCCAAGAAAGATGATCTTGTTATCAATAAAACTAAGCGCAATGAACCCGGTGATCAGGTGATTTCATTACTACTATCTTCTGTTTTTTAATTAGTTGTTTTCAGCTCTATCGTCAATCATTCTCTTTCCTATATTTTTTTGTGAGATGGGTTTCCAGTTGGAGGGTTTTAACATATGAAAGGCTTACCCTCTCTTTGCAGTTATATGTATTTTTTCCCGATGAACCTAAGGTAGGGGTAAAGACCATTAAAACTTATGTTGAGCGAATGAAATCTGAAAGTGTGTTTCGGGCTATATTAGTTGTCCAGCAGAACTTGACTCCTTTTGCAAAACAAAGTCTTCAGGAGTTTTCTGGCAAATTCCACTTGGAGGTTTTCCAGGTCAGTTTTTTGGTGCTTGTAAAATTCTCGTTCGGGCTTTAGTTTTTCTGCATTATCTCTTTGTTATATTAGTATCTTTGAAATGTTTGAAGTATCTGCTAGTTTTTAATGGATTACGACTGGTCATAATCAAACAGTATTCAGAGATGTAATAATTTCACTAGAAGCTGGATTTAGGATTTAGGGTATACCCTCTCGGAAGCGTATGTGTTATAGAAATGCCACTTTTAAAATATTGAGGAAAGCTTAAAACTCGGAACTTTTTTTTGGGTATGCAAGAAATTTTATTGTTTACAAAAATTAGAAAAGTAGGAAAATCAGAAAATTCTGAACATTCAAAATAACTTACAAACTCAGTAGTACATCCAATTTAATGTCCATGGGTTCAGATTTTTAAACATCCTGAAAATCACAGTGTGGAGGATGAAATGAACACCCTAACAAACTTGATCTTGATGTTTTAGATTATAACAAAGAAACAAGTATATCAAGTCGGTTAATATCTTTCCATACTCAACATTTATAGTAAACACTCAGGTTTTGTGTTATTAAGATGAACATGTATCTGGTAATGACCATGTTGGTGCTCAGATTCCCAAATCCTTATGGCTAGGCCATTTTTGAGCGCTAGGGGGTGTCAAACTCAGGGCAAAGGACATTTAACTTACTTGACACCTGGATAAGTAGGAATTGAATCTCAGAGAGCTTACTTGGGCAGAGAAGGAATACAACAATGCTATGTTTTTCTGTCAAACAGCCCTCATAAAATTGTTATATTGGTAACACCAGCTGCCTTAGATCTTAAGAAGGAAAACTAGTAGAAAATTCGGGTGAAACCCATCAGTTGAAGGGCTATTAGACTTCATAAAATGCAGACACATGATGGTTGAATGAAGAAATACGTCAAATATAATGATATGGGAACTCCAAATAATATAACTTGTTAATAGTTTTACAGAGATGCTTATGCAAATAATGCATGGGAACTCTATATGCTTTTCCAGCACCCTCCTTAAACAAATGCTTAAAGTGGGTGTATAGCTGAATCTGCTACTATGGTTCTATGGATGATGATGTCAAATTATAATCTGCTCTACTGCTGGTAGTATTGAAACTGATGTGGTGTTTATTATATCTGGTACTGTCTGTGTTTCTGCTTATGTATTGAATAAAACTGACATGCGCTAACTGTGATGTTGTATCTGAACTGAAAATAGGACTGTATGTGGCTATCTCAAGTTTTGAACTTTCAAACTCAAATCTTGAACGATCAAATTATAGAACTGCTCAATTTGAACTCTTAACTGCTCAGTTTGAACTCTCAAACCTCTGTTTGTATGTGGACTCTTGATTAAACTAAAACCTATATCACTTGTAACTAAATTTTACTGCTTGCGACCAATAGATAAACTGTGTGCGGTCCTACTAAAACTGTTTCTCAGGTGTATGGATCAATCATTCCTAAAACCATGCTCAAGTTGTACTGCACTTAAAATGTGTGAATGTGCAATTTGAACTATGATGTATTTTGAATGGTTTGTGCTCAAGACACAAACTCAAATCTCCTATATGATCTCTTTTATTATTTATACAAGAGCACCAGAGAGAAACCAAAATTTCATAAATACTGTCTCTCAATGGAGGAGAAATATTTTAAGAACTTCTGTCATATATTGATCCTTGATCGCAACTCCCTTTTTCTACCATATAACTTATCCTTTGATTTTGGATGACCAATTAAACAGGTCTAAGTGGTATGCTTTGTCTTCTAACAATGAAGACAAGGAACTATGTCAAATTTTTGTTGTCAAACCCGTGCCACAATTATTTTCTGTTCTTGAAATATTATGGGAAAAAATGTACTGAAAAACTTTATTGCTTTAGATGAGTATGAATTCCTCATCACCGGCTTTCAATCATTGCATATGTGTTTGCCTTGATTTCTTCAAAATCTCTATGAATGGGAACTTTACCAACATACAATTCTAACCTCTCGTAGAAAGGTCAAAGCTTATCAAAATCTGTAGATGTATTGTTGATTGTGATGTTTTCATGTAATGCTTTCCTTTAGAATAAATAATCTAATGCTTTCTTTTATAATAAATAATTTAATGCTTTTTGTTTGTTTTAACTTTTTGACAAAACTGTCGTTAGTTCTTATCAATTTCCTTTATACCTGTACATAATGTTTCATTCTGATGTCTGAACAGGTTTAATTCTCCCTTTATTATTTGAGTCTCTCTTTTGATATTTTATTTTTCAACTTGAAACTTTTAGTATTTTCTTTTAACTTTATAACAATATTTTTGTATTGTTGCACTTTATTGTATGTTTCCAATTGTCCCTTCCATCATCGTTATCTTGGATACCAGTATCCATTTTAGTCCATTTTTATTTTTTGATTATTCATACCAGTTATGTTTTGGGGGCCTCCAAAAAGATCCCAATTTCTATCAACCATTATAAAATCATCCTTGTATCTCTTTCAAACCAACATGTTTTCCTTGCTGCCTTCTCATTGTTCTCTGTTTTGTCTTGACTGAATGTTTTTTTCTTCAACTTCTGGAATTGTTCCTCATCTATCTTCTCAGCATTTGGCATTCTAGCTTGTTTTGGGTTTGTCAGTGAGGGGGCATTTCCATGCCAAGTTGCCATACCCATGGCAAACATTTGCATCTGAATGTGATGCTCTAACAATATATGGATTCTATTCATTCAAGTCCCATTGCCTTCAAGATAACACTTTTTGGGAGTGGCTGGTCCATCTCAAGCTCGATGCAAATCCATTTATAGTTTGCCACTGCTCTTCCTATAGTCTGTAGCAGCATAAATGTACTTTCTTATTTCCCAATATTTGAAACACATGTTCCATCGATAGCTCATGCAAAAGGGCATACATGCTGATTCAAACTGGGGATTTGGACAACATTTCCTTGTAGACTTCAAATCAATATGCCAATACTTAATGAATAGTGTCACATTCTGGAAGAAATAAGGTCCTCTTTGAAAGCGATGCAGAGGGGGTGACAAACAAGTGAGCATCAAATCAACTTTAAAACAGATTCAAAAGGTCTCATAAAAATTCACTCTTAACCATGCCTTACCTTGTAGCATAAGCAACCCGGTTTAAGGGATTTTCCACTCAAAACTTCCAAAGCACTTCACAAACTAATTAGTGAATCAGATACCCTTTTCAGGGTCATACAACATGTGGAAACCAATATTTACTCCTTTGGACCAAAACTGAGATTC